>JAAGEH010000030.1:2844763-2988269 GCA_011751065.1 Lasiurus cinereus | reverse complement strand
CCCCCATCTCTGCGCGGATCCGGGCGGTGCGCCCCCACCTCCTTCATTAGAACCCCGGTCCAACCTACAGCTCGATTATGTCACTCCCTCCCGTCCCCCTCCGCGTCTGGGGGCCGGACCCCGCTCCCGTCCTCCATTTCGTCTCCGCCCGGAGTCCCTCCTGCCCCCCTCTGCCCCGCAGCGGTGCCCGACCACGCTTCCCGTCTCATTGCTGCCCGATGGCCCCCCTCCCGCCCCCCATCTCCGTCCGGTGTCCCGCCATCCCTCGCCGGCCCCAGCTGCAAGTCCCCTCCCTCCCAGCCCGACTCGGGGCCGGGTCCCCCCGCCCATCGGCCCGCAGCCCCCTCCTCTCCAGCCAGGATCTCGACCGGCCCTGCCTCCCCGGCTCCCGTGCCCATCTCTGGCCGGAGTCGTCTGTCCACCCTCCGCGCCTCGCCTCCCACCCCCGGGGCAGAGAGCCAGGGGCCGAACGCACGCTCCCGCAGCCCCGGGGCTGGCGGGCTGGGCGCGGGAGGGGGCGTCGGCTTTGAAGTTGGCGGCCACTCCCGCAGTCGGCCGGGTCCCAGGGAAGTCCTCCCCGCGGCGGCTGTGGAGCGGGCGGAGGGGCTGGCGCTGGCGGGGGAGGGGCTCCGGGCCGAGAGACACTGCCCGCCCGCCGGCCCGTCTTGCCAGCTGCCGGCCGGGGCCCCGGGACGTCCTCTGGCGCCCCCTGCCCGCCGGCCGGGACCCACCACCCCCTTTCCCTTCGCCGGCAACCCCACATTTCCGCAGCCAGAGCAGCCGCGGTGGCTGCAGGATCCGCGCTGGGAAGTCCCTGGGGCGAGGCTGGGTGCTCCCGGGTGCTACCCCTGCCGCCCAGAAAGCGCCCTGGTCCTTCAGGCCGCGTACTCTGGGGGTGGGCTGGGCGGGGGCGGAGGAGAAGGCTCATCCTAGGAGCCATCCAGCAGTCCCTTGGGCACAGACGGGCCAGACTGGCCCCCGGGTTGGAGATGGGCTTGTCTGGGCTTGGGCACTTGTCCCCAGGGAGCCTGTCTATCTGTCTACCCGAGGGCGGTCCCCACCTCAGATGGGAGGTGGGGGCACAGGTGGACCCTGTCTTGCCGGGGCATGGGGTAGGCAGCGGGGGAGCCCACCTGGCCCCCTGGACCAGCAGCCACCTGGCGAGTGTCCCCCATGCTGCCACAGTGGTGGGGTCCGTGTGGACTCTGTACAGGGTATGCCCAGGTGGTGGTGGACGCATGAGAAAGGTCTCCCCTGGACCAAGATTGATGGAGATTTCCCCTCTTCTTCCTTCCTCCTTTTCTCTTCCCCTCCTCTGCACCCCCGCTTCCCCTTCCGGCCCCCTCCCGACTCTTTAGGAAGGAATAGGTCCAGGTAGGCTACAAAGTGAGGTCCCGGACTAGTCTCTGCCCTCTTTCCTCCCCTCCAGCTCCCAGGTAAGGGAGCCGAGGAATTAGCTAGGAACTCAGCTTTTGGTCAGAGGACCTGGGTTCAAAAGGTGTGTGACCTGGACAAGCTACCTACCCTTTCTGAGCCTCAGCTGGCCTTCTGGAAAATGGGTCAGTGATAACTGCCCCAGGTAGTTGCTGAGAGAAGGAAGTTCGTTTGTATGGAGTGTCTGGCATCTAACGCTGCTCAATGATAAGAGGTGTGCTGGGCTGTTTCTCTTCAAGGCCAAGGTCAGGCCCCTCCTACCCCACTCCTAACCCCAGAGGAGAAAAATCAGTAGAGGCCCTAATGACTTCACCACAACCCCCAGGATAAGGAAGCCAAAAAACACCCCAGCCTCTCCCCCACCCCCCCAGTGGGTCCAGGGCGCCTTGACTGGTGTCCCCCTGCCTCACCCATCCTTTAGCACCCTACCGGGCCTCTCAGGGCTCAGCTCTGCTCAGGGTTGCTGGGGTCCTTGTTCAGGGAGATAAATACAAAGAAACCCAAGTCAAGGTCCCCAAAGATAGGCTGCCTGTTTTTTGGGGGAAGTGCCCCCGTGGGAAATCAGTCACAGTGGAGCACATGGGGCACAGAGACGTCTCCACACACCCCCCTCCCCAGGTCAGATGCCATCAGTAACTCTGCAGGGCAGTTAGCACTCCAGATCAGAGTTAGGGGGCCACCTGCCCGGAGGGCCCCAAGAGTTTGACGAAGGCTGGCTCTGGCCTGAGGGAAGGGCTCGGAGGTTCCGCTTGGCTGGAAGCCCCGCAGGCCGTGCGGCCAGGCGCGGGTCCCCCCTGGGAGGGGCGGCCTCCCTCTGGCCCCGGCAGCCCTGACATTGGGGAACAAAAGCTTTCCGTTCCTGTAGCAACGGCGGCTCCAGCTGCTGCAAAGTTCCCGGGCGGCGGGCGGAGGGCGGCTGAGTCACCGCCCCCGCCCCCGCCGCCCGCGCGGCTCCGCCCCGGGGCCCGGGGCCGGCCCTCACCCCCTCCTCCTGCCGGGCTGGAGGCTCCCGGGAGCCCCCCCACCTCCGAGACAGAGAGACCCTCGCGAGAGAGGTGGAGCGACCCTCTGCCGGTCTGGAGGGAGGAGCTGCCTGGGGGCGACTCGCCCGCTCCCTGCGGCTCTGCCCCCCAGCTCCTGAGGCTGGACGGAGGGTGTGCCCCTTCCTGAGCGCCCGAGCTCCAGGAGAGGGGGCCCCGGAGGACCCCGCCCCTCCCGGGGTCCCTCTCCCCCTCCTCCCGCCCCGCCCCCGCCGGTGCGTGGGCCGGGGACTCCGAGGCCGGGCCCGGGGGTCTCTGCCCGCGCGTGGGCCTGGGTTCGGCCCGCCGCGGGCCCCGGGGCGGCGTGGAGGGTGAGTGACAGGCGGGCGGATTGGAGCTGCCGGCTGGATAAATTCGACCGTCTAGCGCCCCGCCGCGCCCCTCCCCCACCGCGGCCACCCCGCTTCCCCCGTGTCCAGCCGGCCGGGCGGGAAAGGGTGGATCCTGGGGGTCCCTACAGACTCAGTCCTTGATTCGAGGTGCCCCACTCCGCCGCTGTGCTGCCCACCCACCCACCCACCCACCCCGAGTCCTGTCTGGGTCCTTCCAGCTGCTGGGAAACCCTCTGACTCTCTCTGTGGTGCAGAAGGGAAGCCCGAGGCTGGGCAGGCCTGTGGGGTCGGGGAGCCGGGGCGCCCGAGTGTGCTTGGGCAGAGGATGGGATTCCTGGGTTGGCTGGGAGGCGGCAGGCAGGTGGCGAAGTTAGCCTGAGGAGGGTGGGGGTCCCTGAGACGGAGATTACTCCCTCCAGCCACCCACCCATCTCAGCCCAGTGAGGTCCTGAGGGAGGAGGCCTTTGGGTTACTCTCCCCATGAACTTCCAGACCCAGCAAGGGCTTCCTCAGAGCTGACCTCATTGCCTCTCCTGTTTAGTTAGCTCTTGTGCAGGGAGGGTGGTGGGCTTACAGGTGGCAAATGGTGGTTCGATCCAAAGAACCTTCCCAGAGGCAGCAGTTGACCTCAGCAGGAAAGAGGGGGGAGTTTGTGAGGTTCTGAGGAGAAGGAGGACAGGAAGGGGGCGGGAACAGTGCTGGCCTCTGTGAGGCTGAAGGAGAAGGTGCATACAGTCCGGAGGGCAGGGGGATTGCAGGGGTCCTTGCTCAGGGACCTCAGTTGTGGCTAATCGCTGCTTAGGCGCCTGTGAGGCTAGGTCCCCTCCCAGGGGAGGCTCTCGCTGACCTCGCCTGGAATTGGGCTCCTTGCATTATTTTGTGTGTGCAGAGTGATATAAAGAGGGACCCCTAAAAAGCCATATGCCACAGCGGAAGCAGTGAGGCTCATACATATGCAGGGTGAAATTCTGGAATTGGTGTGAAGGGGTGTCTGAAGGAGACTGAGTAGAGGAGGGGTTTGGGCGGGTTAAGAGGTGCCTCAATCCTGGAGAAGCCACACTGTGGCTCTGCAGGAGGTGGACCTAGTGCTTCTTGGTGGGTCTGGACTATGGAATAGGGCGCAGTGGAGGCCCTGGAGGTGAGGGCGCGGGGACTATGGAGTAAGTAGCAGTGGGGACCCAAGAGGCTTCAAGGAACAGGAAGGAGCAGCAGGCCAACTCCTGCCTGACACTTAGCTGTCATATCCTGAGCCTCAGAGAAGCCAGGACCTGTGTGTGTTCACACTGGAGAGTACATTGCCTCTCTGCCTCTGTGAACAAACGTTTGGCTCTGTATACCCATCCCTGTGAATGTGCACAGTCCTGTGTGCGTGTGAGTTCCCACATCAGTGGTCTACACTCATCTATGAGCATGTGAATCTTGGTACACACAGAACACCTGTGTCTACATATGCATCCATACTTTTGTGTGTGTGCCTGTCAGGTTCAGGGATGTTCAAGCTCATGTGTGTACGTGTCTGTGGGGAGATTTCCCGCCTGCTCTAAGTGGAGGAAGTGAGACCAATTATAATAAGCTCCCACTCCCCTCTGCTGAGCCCCAGCCATGGCCTGAATTTTGCAGCCTGCTTAAAAATAACTGGGGACAGAGGCAGGGGGCGGGGGGAGGGGAGGGGGTTGGATGTCAATCATTGTCAGCTGCTGGGCGGGCTGAACAGTTTGGGACAGGAATGATGCAGGGTGGGGGAGACCAAGAGTCTGATTCCTTTTTCTGGGGGGATAGTGGAGACATAGCCTTGTCTGACTTCTGCTGAAAAACTCCAGGAGGGTCTTTGGAGAGGGGTGGGGTGGCTCCTCCCCAGTAAATGGGGCTGCCTAGGGCTTGCCTGTCTCCACCCCTCTAATCTGTGGCTAGGGCTTGGGCCTGGCTCAGAATTGTAGCACGTGGGATCGGGTGCAGCGAGGAGCTCCCTTCTCTACGGCGAGGGGAATTCTGAAGTTCTCCTCCCTGCCCCCTCCCCCAACCTCCAGCCGTGATTTAGACTCCTGAACAGCTGAGGGGAAATCTCTCCCCGGGGAGCAGCTTTGTCTCAGGAAAATCCAGCCCTACCTGTGCATATTCCTGTTTGGGATTCAGTTCCCGGAGATAATGGCTGGTCCATCAGGCCTGAAGGCTGAGCGAGGAAGGGGGCTGAGCCAGAGGCTATTGGTGGATGAGAGAGAAACCCACGCTGGGGCCGCAGGTCCTGAACTCCAGTTCCGGCTCGGCCACTCTGGTGTGATCTTGAGCAGCCTGCCTCCCCTCTCAGAGCCTCATCTTTTTTCCTCTAATGTGGAACAAGCAGGCTCCAGGGGCCCATCCAGTGCGGTGAGCTATGCTGTGGACACGGAGGAGGAGGCGGTGTGGATCGATTTGGGGGCAGGGCTGGAAGTGGGCCTGAGCAGGCTGTGGGCAGTGACTGTGTCCTGTCACCAGCTCTTGTCCACTCTGGCCTGACTGCCTGGTGTGTCTGTCAGGGCTGGACTTGTGTCCTGTTGCCCTCCCACACCTAGAGGATATTCACACTTGCCGGGAGCTCACCTTAGGGCAGCATTTTGGGGGCAGGGGGGTGAATGTGGAATCAATGAACTCTGGTTTCCATTCTGAGGACCCTGAAGACTCCTGAGATTTGAGCCAGCCTTGGGGAAATAGCAAGGGACAGAGGTCCTGATGGGGTGGTGTGGACTTTCAGGCCGGGGCTGTGGGAACTAAGAGCAGGGAGGTGGTCTGGGGGGCTTCACTGGGGGTAGGCCCTGAGCCAGGCGGCGGAGGATAACCCAAGACAGGAGGGGACGAGGGGTTTGTGGGGAATTGTTGCACCCATTTTGCAGGTGCCACTCCTGCTTGTTTCCACCAGGAAATCCACAGCAGCAATACTGTTGATGTGCATGCGCGTGATATCCTTCCATGGGCATGCTCGGGCTGTCTGCAGGCTCTGGCACACTGGTGGTCACGCCCCCCTTTTTTCTCCCACTCAGTAAAGCAAGTGGGTGAGAATGACCTTGTTCCGGGAATAACCTTGGATTGCTTTTGATTTATAAAAAAGCAAATCAAACATTGCTACTTTGACAATTACCGTTGGATTACGCATGGCACACTGTGACTAGGAGCAACCGTTCTGGAGAATACAGTTGGGTGGTGGAGGTGGGGGTGGGGCTGGATCCTATTGTCAAGCTGAGATGCTTGTGGTTGATGGGTCCTAACTGGCCGAGGACCATAGGATTATGGTAACAATGACAACGGATGTTTAACCCAGGCACGCTCCCCTGTTTTCATTCTATAGGCAAGAAACGGAGGCTCAGAGAGGCCAAGTCCCTTGTCTAAGACCATACAGGTGGTCTTAACCACGAGGCCCACAACCTGCAGTTTAGCCACAGGAGATGCGGAGCGCCTGCTGGCCGTGCCTCGAGCCACTGACACTGTCTCTCTCCACAGGGCAAGGGACATAGGATGACCCCAGCCTGTCCCCTCTTACTGTCTGTGATTCTGTCCCTGCGCCTGGCCGCCGCCTTCGACCCCGACCCCAGTGCCTGCTCCGCCCTGGCCTCCGGCGTGCTCTACGGGGCCTTCTCGCTGCAGGACCTCTTTCCCACCATCGCCTCGGGCTGCTCCTGGACGCTGGAGAACCCCGACCCCACCAAGTACTCCCTCTACCTGCGCTTCAACCGCCAGGAGGAGGTGTGCACCCACTTTGCACCCCGCCTGCTGCCCCTGGACCACTACCTGGTCAACTTCACCTGCCTGCGGCCTCGCGCGGAGGTGGCGGTGGCCCAGGTGGAGTCGGAAGTGGGGCGGCTGGAGGAGGAGGAAGCGGCGGGGTTGGAGCTGTGCGGCGGCTCGGGCCCCTTCACCTTCCTGCACTTCGACAAGAACTTCGTGCAGCTGTGCCTGTCGGCTGAGCCCTCGGAGGCCCGGCGCCTTCTGGCACCCACAGCCCTGGCCTTCCGCTTTGTCGAGGTCTTGCTCATCAACAACAACAACTCCAGCCAGTTCACCTGCGGCGTGCTCTGCCGCTGGAGCGAGGAGTGTGGCCGGGCTGCCGGCAGGGCCTGTGGCTTTGCCCAGCCAGGCTGCAGCTGCCCCGGTGAGGCTGGGGCCAGCCCTGCCACCACCACCCCTCTAGGTCCCCCTGCTGCCCACACCCTGTCCAATGCCCTGGTGCCTGGGGGCCCACCCCCATCTGCTGAGACCGATTTGCACTCAGGGAGCAGCAATGACCTGTTCACAACCCAGATGAGATATGGTGAGTCTGCGCAGGGCCTGGGTGGGGTGCCGGTGTCCAGGGGCCTGAGGGTGCCACCTGCTGGTGCCCATCTGGGCAGATCCATATGGCTGTTCTCCCATGTCCCCTCTGTGCCCAGCCTTGTCTAGATGTTGGGGTAATCCTAATGGATTAGGGTTACACCTCCCCCTTAAAGAGTTTGCAGTCTGGGTGGATGAAGGGGAGCACAGATCAGACAGGGATTGTGATAAACCCAGGGCGGGGGCTCTTACATGGGCAGTCAGGGAAGGCTTCCTGGAGGAAGTGAAAAGGAGCAGAGATCTGAAGGTCAGGTGGAAGCGCGCCAGGCCAAGGGAGTGGCGAGGGCATTCCAGGCCGACGGAGCAGCGTGTACAGAGGCCCGAAGCTGGAGCAGCTCTGGAAGGCCCTGGCATGGCAGGCTGACAAGTGCGCCTGGAGGCTGGAGTGTCAGGGAGCGGGGCTGTGTTCCTGCCCACATGGGTCACTGCTTGTTGGCGGTGGCCTCAGGGTTGGGGCGGAGGGAGCTGCAGAAGAATGTGCCTGGGTGGAGAGGCCTGAGCTTCTAGGCTGCCTTGGAGGGCTGGGCTGGCTCAGCTCCCAGCATCCACCGTCTCCCCGCTCGGGGCCCACCTGGGACTGAGGCCTCCAGCTGTAGAGCTTCCTGCTGACTGGGCAAAAGCTCTCTGAGCCCTTGAGTCCTGCCTGCTCCTGCTTCCACTCCAGCTCCCTTCTGCCAGTCCTCCTTCCCGCTGCTTGAAGGCTCCAGACTCCTCAGCTGGACCCTGCATGCCTGCTGACCGGTGCTGCTGGGCCAGGGCCTGGCCAGGGGCCTGGCAGGGAGTTGAGTGGGAAGGAGGCAGATCTGGGATCTGATTCTTAGCTCTGGTACTAACGGGAAGTTCCCTCCCCTCTCTGTGCCTCAGTTTCCTCATTTGGGATAATAGGTATTGGCCGGCTAATCATGAGGATGTCACGCAGGGAGATAAGTCAGAAGGGGCATCTGGATCAGACCGAGACAGGACCACAGGGAGGCAGTGGGGCTCTAGGAGGGCTGCTAGGAGTGTTAGAGGAGTAGGATCTGTCCCCGTCCCTGCTTTGGAGGCCAGAGTCATGGAGCTGGGCACCGCCTTTGACTGTTGTTACCTGGAGTGGACCCCAATTTTTGGCACCAATTTCTCGTCCGTGAAATGGGGAGATATCCCTGAATTAGGAAGAAGGCGTGTGTATCACAACAATCCTTTGGGGGAGGGGCTTCTCAGCCTCCCCCAGGAGACATCTGGCATTGTGCCCAACCTTGACAAGTGCCCCCTGGCCTTGCTCCGGTCTCTGTCCTAGGCCAGCTTGGCCTCCTAACAGTGGTCAATGAAGCTGTCCCAGTGACAGCGAGGCCGTGGGCAGGTTGCAGGCCCTGGAGGCTGGCCTGGGATTTAGTGCCTGCAGGAAGAAATTGAATTTCCCCTCTTTGTCGAACATCTGTGGAGAGTGCCAGGCATATATCAGGAGGTTTATGGCTCTTCCTGCCTGGCCGCCACTGCCTGTCACTCTGTGGGGGCCTCCATCAGGCTCAGCAGAGGGTGAGTTCTTTTGTCTGGCTTTCCCTGTGGTCCATCGCCCAGTGGTCTGTAGTGGCTGGAGCACGGCTCTGCCGTCCTGGGCAGGCACCAGCTGGGCAGGCTGCCATGTGAAGCACGGAGCCAGGAGCAGCCAGCTGGGCTTGGTTGAAGCCGGAAGCAGGGGTTGGTTGGTAGCTAGGGTGTCTTTGGGGGTCAGAGAAGACTAGTTACAGGAAGGGCCCCTGCCCTTCCGCAGCCTCTGGGACTGAGGATGGGTGGAGGTTGGATGCTGAGTATCCTTGGACACGAGGAGGCCGGGTATCCTTTCTGAGCAGGGAGCCCTGGGCTCCCAGCTGTTCCCAAGCCTGACTCTGTTTATGCCCCTTGTCCTGCTTGGCACGCATCCAGGCTGCGCTGTGGGCTTGCCTGCAGGAAGGCCCGGCGGGGCGTTGCAGGGGGTGATGGGCATCCGCCATCATCAGTGGGCTCACACAACACGCGGGGGCTCACAGCTGGGCCGGCACAGCCTCTTTCTCTCCCCTCGCACACAAGAGACTCTTCCTCTCTGCCACCCCCTCCCCTTTGCCACTCTGGGGCAAAACTCAGTGTAGTCCATGTGGCAGGGAGCGTCTGAGGGCCAGTGACGTCATCAGGGCCCAGGGCACTCTGGGCCTGGTGGCAGCACCACCTTTGCCAAGCCCGTGGCCTCATCTCCACGCTTCTCTTCACCTCCTCCCCACTGGCCAGCGGGACACATGTACCAACTGTAGGAGGACCGGCTGGCACACAGAGCTGCCAGATTGAGCACAGGATTGGTGGGGATGGGGTGAAGCCAGGACCCTCCTCCTGGCCCCTTTGCCAGGGACTGGGGCAGAGAGCTGCGCTCCCCTCCTCTGGGACACCCCGCGGAGGGTCCATGGCAAGGCCAGGTGGGGCGGGGCGGTTGGTCCTGGAAGAGTGGGGAGGCCTGGAACTGGTAGGCAGCGGCGGAGTGGAGTGCCAGGGCTCGCCTCAGAGCTGAGTGCGTTTGACAAGAGGGTACAGGCGCCTGTTAATTTCACGCAAACTGCCTTTGATAGATCTCTTGTTATTTTTGGTGAGTTGAGCCATAAATTTGTGCCATCTTGCTGCTGCAATCTGTTAAGTGGGGGGAAAGGAAGAAAGGGAAGGCAGGCAGGAAGGAGCTTGGTAGAGGATTGGAATGGAGGCTGGTAGAGGCCGGGGCAGGAAGGTGGTTTTTTTGAGGTGGTGCCAGCTGCAGAGCCCAGCTCCTGGGAAGGGGGAGGAGGGGCGGGGAACGGCCACACTTCCTGCCCACTGACCCTTCTTTCCTGGGGAGGCATCAGCCAATGGATAGCTGTGCAAAGTGACACCTGAAAGAGAATGTCTTTCACTCTTACCACCCCTCTTCCTCCTCTGCCACACTCCCTGCCTACCCCCAGGGGCCCTGTCCCGCCCTTGTCTCCCCATCATCTGGGTTCCATTCCGAAGACATGGCTACAGGGTGGGTGTGGGGTCTCCTGAGCATCCTGCCAGGGAGGCGAGAACGGGTTCAAATCCCCTTTCTGCCACTGCTGCTGTGTGTTCCTTCCCTGATCCAGCCCCCAGTGGCTGTCCTTTGTGGCCCAAACTCCTCAGCCTGGCCTTCTAGCTGCCACCTGCTTTTCAGCCTTCACTCTGATTCTCTCCTCCTCCTTCAACCAGGGCTCCTCCCTGGCCCCTGAACTCCTTGCTTCCTGGCCTCCCCACCTTTTCTCCGGCTGTTTCCCTCATCTGGGATGCCCTTTGCCCTTGTGTATCCAGAACTTCCGGACCCTTGGAAGCACAGCTCAAGCCCTGTCTCCTCGGACCTGGCTTGCCCAGTCCGGGATTGGCCTTTCTTCTCTCAACACTCAGGCTCTGCTCTTGGCCAGCCTGGTCTGGTGGCGGGAAGTGGGGCCCGACCGGCCTGTTTGGGGATCATACATGGGGCAGGCAGAGCCTCGCTCTGGGTGGGGTGGAGGAGACATAGCACATGCAGGGCGTTTCATGGAAGATCCTTCCAGCTCCAACCTGTGCTGCTGGAACCCTGTGTGCTCTACTGCGGATGGAGAGTGGGCCACAGACTCTCCCTTCCTCCCCCCACATACACGCACATCTCAGCAGGGGCCGCGCCCCAGCCCATCCATCACACACATCTTCATGTCTTTTATCAGAATGCAGTTGGTGCCAGGCCTCGGGCTGCCTCAGACTGAATGAGGTCCAAGGTAGACCAGACACCCCGTCTGCCCTTTGGTAGGGCAGAGTGACCGCTAGCATCCAGTGTGGTCAAGGCCACAGGCTGAAGTCGCCCAGCCCAGCTTCAATTCCTGACCCCACCCCTGATGAGCTATGTGACTGCGGGCAAGTTTCTTCACCCCGGGAAAGGGGGATGGTAGAGCTAGTCCACAGAATGACAGGATTAAGCGAGAGAATGTGGGTAAGTGCTTAGCACAGTGTCCGGCACACGGTTCGTCCTTATTAAATAGTTGACTGTTGTCATCATGTAGTGTCATAGGTATGATATCTATGTGCTGATGTCCAGGGAGAGGAAGAGGAAGGGATTAAACCACAAAGGGATGAGAAGGCAGCTTAAAGAAGGTGATTCTGAGTTGGGTTTTGAGAGTGAATAGGAATTCACTAGCTTGTGACATTTTTCCTTAAATTGATAGGCTTTTAAAATTCTTTTTATTAAAAAGAAATTTCAGCCGAAACTGGTTTGGCTCAGTGGATAAGAGTATCGGTCTGTGGACTGAAAGGTCCCAGGTTTGATTCCGGTCAAGGGCATGTACCTTGGTTGCGGGCACATCCCCAGTAGTGCGTGTGCAGGAGGCAGCTGATCGATGTTTCTCTCTCATCGATGTTTCTAACTCTATCCCTCTCCTTTCCTCTCTGTGTATTTAGGAAAAAAAGAAATTTCATATCATAAATGGAAAAAGTGCATCACTTCTTTGAAATAGAAGATAACAAAAAACAACCACAGTGTAAACAGAATGACGTTATCAAATTCTAGTGAAATGCTTGTCTCTCCTCTCAGTTTATTAGAGAAGTCAGCATGTGCGGGGGAAGTGTTAAAATCTTCATCTTTCACGCACTAAGAAAGGATTAAAAGTAAAGTGACCATATAATTCATCGTCTAAACTGGGACCGTTCGAAAGGTTATAGAAGGCGGAAGAGGTGCTATGAATTACATCAGGGCAACAGGTGCAACCTGGACTATCCCAGGCAGATTGGCAAAAGTCACCCTAATTAAAAGAGACCTGGAAAGGGGGTACATCCCTCTGTCCATGATCCGGCGCTATTTCATGGCACTTTGGTGAGCCACCCCAAGGCATTTCCTGTTGCATGCTTTATGAAACCCCGTGGGAGCAAGGGCTTTCGAGGTAGAGGAAACAGTCTGTGCAAGGGTGTGGAGGTGGGGGCGTGCCAGGTAAGGGGAGAGACACAGACTGGACAGTACTACCTCCCCCACAGTGGTGGGACATGGGGCCAGGACTCTGACTGCCATCTGCAACCCCTGGGACCTCACCCTGTTGGCCGAGGGCCTTAAGTAAGACAGCAAGGAGTTGGGTGCCATGCGGGAGACAGTGTGAGTCAGATGTGGTCTCTGCTCTCGAGGAGCTGCTGGCCACGTGGGGTTGGTGGCAGGGACCCAGCTAGCTCTGCTGGGAGGCTGGACAGATAGGCCAGCAGCGTGGGGAGGAAGTCGTTGGAGGGGGGTTGGCTTTGTGGCTGGGTTTCTGGTCTTAGAGGGACACCCAAGCCTGAATGGTGGAGGCCGAGCCTAGAAGTTTCTGAAGCCACCTCCCTCTGCCCCTGCACCCCCGGGATTCTGACGCACTAAGGGGTACAAGAAGCACTGCTGGGGCTGGGGGGAGCCGCATGGCATGGGGTCAGCCTCAGGGAGGATGCTGAGTGCCCGGGGCTGCTTTGTAAATCGCACCTCGCTCTCTGTGGAAGTGGTTATTATTGTGGTTATTTTTAACAAGTTCCTGACAAAAGAAGCTGAGGAGGCTGGACTGTGTCGAGTTTGGGGGACAGAGTCTGCAGTCTTGCTCCAATGGCAGGGAGCTTGTGTCTACTCTGCCTGCCAGTGTGCCAGGGGCGAGACAAGAATGGCCCCTGGATGGATGGGTGGAGGAGCCCTCGGAGATATCTATCTGGCCCATGTTTGCTGAATGTCTGTCTTGTGTCTGGCTGCTCAGAACGAGGTCAAGGGAGATTGAGACCCTCTCTCAGGGCTCTTGAGAGGGATAAGTCTCGGATACGCAGCTACAGCAGGAGGCAGCCTGGGGTCTAAGCCACAGAGAAGGGACCAGCATACCCAAACCCCTGTGTGGTCCGCCTAGGAAGGCTTCCTGGAGGAGGTGGCACTTGACATGCAGAAAATGTTGGCAGACTGACGAGGAAGAAGGGAGGGGAGCATTTGTACATTCAAGGGAAAATGAGGGGGTGGCGGCTCCTTTTCATTGACAGGTGGTTCTATTCCACGTGGGCCATAAACTCTTGTTTCCTTTTATTCTCACAATGCACCTGTGTGAGAGAGTGTCAGCTTTATTCTCAGTTGAAGATTGTTAAGCTCAGAGAAGTGCGGCCACTTGCCCAAGAGCACACAGCAAGACTCCGGCATCTGTGTTCTTCCTGCTCTCCGCATGGCCCGCCAGTGTGTTTGGCTGCCTCCTGGAGAACAGGACTGGACAGGCCAGAGGGGGCCGGAACATGCCAGACTCAGAGGGTGACCTGGTGTCTGTAGCCCTGGGAGCCATGGAAGGCTCCTCAGCAGGGGAGTGTATCTGGAGCCAGATTCCTAGACCAGCGGTCGGCAAACAGCAGCTCGCGAGTCACATGCGGCTCTTTGGCCCCTGGAGTGTGGCTCTTCCACAAAATACCCTGGCCTGGTGGACTCTATTTTGAAGAAGTGGCTTTGGGAGAAGTTTAAGTTTAAAAAGGTTGGCTCTCAAAGGAAATGTCAATCGTTGTCCTGTTGATATTGGGCTCTGTTGACTAATGAGTTTGCCGACCGCTGTCCTAGACAATCGCTTTGGAGCCTGCCGAGGAGAGTCAGGCTCCCCTTGGGAGGGGGTGAGGGGGTCGATGTGCAAAGGAACCGTTAGCGCGTGGTGAGAAACAGGATCAGAGAGGCAAGTCTGAGCGGCTTTGGTGGGGCGAGGGAGTGACTTGGGGTCCCCTGGGAATTAGGAAAAGTGTCTCAGAGGAGGCCCAAATGGAGTTGCATTTTGTCAGAGCCAGCGCAGTTCAGTGGAAAGAGCACGGCCTGCCGAGTCAGACGGGCCTGGGTCCGAAGCCCAGCAGCGTCTCCCCGGGGAGAGGCTTTGGAGGCTCGCTCCTTACGAGGGAATGGGAGGAAATGAGCTGATGAAGAGGCATGGCCACTGGCATGGAGCAATTGTGGAGGAAGGGTTACACCTTCAAAACAAAGCGGAAGCGGTCAGCGGTTGATCCATGAGGCCTGTCCCAGGCAGCAGGCCTGTCTGTGCCCAGGGTAGGCAGGCAGGTGGGAAAACTGATAGAGGGCAGGTCTGTGAGCATCAGAGTCCCTGGTCCAGTCAGGCCTCCAGCTCACTGGGTGGGACAGTTGGGAGTTTTAGGGGGTGCTCGTACCCCTTCCTAGGCCCCTCCTGGTCCTCTTGGCTCAGCTTCCTTGCAGATTCCCCCCGTTCTGGGCTCACAGCCAAGCTGGCTGGGGCCTGCACGTGGTAGATGCTGAATAAACCTTTGATTCAGTAGGTGACACCTCTAGCCCTATCTGTCTTCTTCCCCCTTAACTGGCTCTGGCTCTCACATAGTGGGGGGGTCGGGGGGGGTCGGGGAATAAATAGCTGGCCACTCCTCTGAGGAGGGTGGGATGGGGTAGAGGGAGGGCAGTCGGTGGGGCCCCTGCTGTGTGGCCTTGGAGTTCCTTCCCCTCTCCGGCCAGCCCAGGAGGCGAGGAGAGGAACTCAAGCTGGGCCTGGAACATGTTCTGATTTTTAATGAGGGTGGGTTCTAGCAGACACCACCATCATGTCTGGTTATGTTGTGGGGCTGGCGAGTGCTGGGCAGGGGACTAGAGGCCGCAGGAAGCACGGAGTCCAGGACAAGCAGGTCAGGCTGCTCTGTCACTTTCTCCTGCTGGATCGTCTTCCTGGATGCCAGGCTGAGGGGCGTGTTTTTGTCACCATGTTGGTCAAGACACCAAAACTGAAGCTGGATAAGGGGATTCTTGGCTCAATTTGCAACAGATTGAAGGCTTCTCTAGAATGTTTATTCATAAACGGGTGTCAGGTTCATTAATAAATAGGTGGATGGCTGCTGGGCACAGCTGATCTTCAAGATTATAAATAACTGTTTCCAGTGACCCTGCCATGAGTGGGGGGAGGAAGCTTAGGAGCAGCGTGTTTATTGATATTTCCCTGGACCGGATTCTGTGCGGGCGTTCACTGCGGCCAGGGAGATGGCTCACACACAGCTTTCCTTCAAACGGCTCACGGGTGGGAGGAAGTTCAGACAGTCAGAAGACGGAATCATCGGTGAGGAGAGGGCACACGGAAGAGGGGGCGGCCAATTCTGCCTGGGAAGTGGGGGCGGGGGGCAAAGAAGACTTCACAGATGAGGGATCATTTGAGGTGGGTTTTGAAGGTCAAGTAGGAGTTTTTCAGGCCAAGACGGTGGGGAATAAGCAGTGGAGGTCTGAGAGGAGATGATGATCCTGTTTTGAACATGCTGAGCGTGAGCCCGCCCTCCCCCATGTCGGGAGACCTGCTCAGGAGGCAGCAGACTAGACAGGAGTGAAGGGGAGGGGGCGGGGGGAGCCGTCTGGGATAATGGCTTGGCAGCAGCCATTCAGAGGGGTTAATGAAGCCTGGAGCAGGGACGCAGCGTGTGCAGTGAAATCGGGACGGTGCAGATGCCTGAAGATGGGCCGGAAGGCAGACTGGGCCCGGGGAGCCAGGGCGGCAGGGGGAAAGCAGGAGGGAGTGTTTCGAGGCAGAAAGAATCCACGGGGACTAATGCTGCCCAGAGGTCAAGTGAGACGAGGCCTGCAAAGTGTCCATGGGATTTAGTCGCAAGGAGGCGTGGGTGACTTTGTCAAGCAGGGTTTCGGCAGAAAGATGCGGTCAGAAGCCAGACTGCAGTGGATTAGCAGGCGAGGTGACATTTGAGCCAGGATGTGAGTGGCAGGTGAGAAACTGGAGTGCCAGCTGTGACCCACTCCTTGATGGCAGAGAGGAGCCAGAGGGCAGGGGCCAGAGGAGGATGGAGGGTCAGAGGAGGGCTCCCCTCAGCCTGGAGGAGGCCTGGGCACATGCCTGGGCTGCGAGGAGGAGGCAATGCTGACGGAATGCTGATGGGAGAGGGAAACGGAGGGAGCCCTCCTGGGAATCGGGGAGGAGTGGGAAGCGGGGCCAGCAAGGGGCTGGCCTTTGTGAGGAGCAGAGCTGCAGGACAGTTGTGGGGTGAAGGGCTGGGACGGGAAGGGTGTGTGAGGGGATTCTTCTGGGTTGTAGCTTCTGCTTTCTCTGTAACGAGCTTGTCGCCGCCGAGGGAGTGGGTGGGCATGGGCTTGAGGAGAGAGGTGAAGGTCTGATACCGCCGGCAGGGTGGGGGATGGGGCAGGCAGGGAGCCGAGAAGGGCTGCTGAGAAGCCTGGGTGCCCAGCGGATGTGCAGCCTGAGTCTGTCGTGGTGCCAGTTGGCACAGCTGTGGATTTCTTCAGCAGCCTGGGGGTGGGTGTGGAGAAGGCGGCTTGTCACACGGCTCCAGGGTGGGGGACTGGCTGAGCGGGTGTGGTGGGAGGGCTGGGTGAGCAGATTCAGGAGCTGGCAGGCGGGGCACCCACACCTTCTCAGTGGTCCCGATGGAGGCAGGGCCCCAAAGTGAGGCCAGGAGGCCCCTCAGATACTGTTCAAAGGGAGGAGGCCTAGAGGCTGAAGGGTGGCATGTGTGGGTAAAGGAGCGGTGGGAGTGGGGAAAGGAGGGGAGATGATAAAAATAAACCAGACCGTTCCTGCCTCCTGAGCATCACCATGTGCCAAGCAGTGTGCTGAGGGCGTCGTGGCCTGCTGCTAGGGAGTATTCGAATATCGTGTCATATTGTGTAAAAATGAGGTCAGAGAGGCAGCAGCGCTTGCCCAAGGTCACACAGCTGGGCAGTGTCCACACCCCCGTCGGGATCCAGGCCTGCCTGACTCCAAAGGTGTTTGTGGGTCCGGAGGCAGAGGTGGGGAAGTTCTGGGGATGGTGCAGAGCAGGTCTGAGGACTGGCGGCCGAAGTGGAGTGAAGGGCCTGGCGCTGATGAGGCCAGAAGCTGGGCTGAGTGGCAGCTGAAGGCCCCCTGGACAGCGTTTTCCTCAGTGGGCCACTCTTCAGGGAGAGCTTCTCGGATGCGGAGCCTGGACTGGGCGCCAGGGGCCAGGAAGAGCACAGCCCTCTCGGGTGCCCTGAAACACAGCGCCTGCTGTGTGCTGACCAGGCTTTCAGACAGGAGAGGGCCTGGGGTTGGGGAGCGGAGTGCCGTCTGGTCTGGGGGCAGCGTGGGCTGAGCCCTGTCCCCAGATGCTGCTCCAGTTCCACTTGCCCAGCAGCCTCTACATGACCTAGGTCTTCCCCCTCGCACTCACGTCTGCCCATCCTGTACCCAGCCTGTGGGCAGGGCCTGGAAGGGCTCCTGTCTGAGCAGGAGGAGCCAGCTCTGGAGAACGGGAGCCCCAGCCCCTCCTCCAGCGCTGGTGGTGCTTCCAAGGCCTAGGACCCCGTGAGGTCGGGGCCGAGGCAGCATTGCCTCTGGAGGGCCTGTTGCTCTCCTGATCGAAGGGGCCGTGGGCAGGAGGGTCTACTGGCTGTGGGCACCTGCCCTAAACCCTTGAGTCTCAGGGGAACTGCCTTCTGACCTGGCCTTCAGGTCACAGTCCAGTGCTGCTTGGGGAGCCAGATCCAGTCCCAAGACCCAGCCCTGGCTTGGTGTGAACCAGGCCCCAGAGGCAGGCTTCGGGGGGGGGGGGGGGGGCCGGGGTCACAGCTGCCTGGCTGGCTGTTTGTCAGTCCTTGGGGGCAGCCATGTGAGGGGAAAGAGCTTGGGTTTCAGGCTCACCAAGCTGTGTGGTCTTGACAAGTCACTTCTCCTCTCTAGGCCTCAGTTTCCTCATCTCTAAACAGAGAGGGGGTCCCTACTTCCAGGGGAGGATTAAAGGGATGGGTGTGGACAGCACTGGGCACAGAAGTCTCCCAGAGTCATTAAGGAGTGGCCACTCTCCTCGATGCTCCCTGGTCCCCAGTCTGCCTGAGGCAAGAGGAGGAAAAGAAAGTTGTGAGGTTTTATGGGCGAGTCCTGTGTGGCCTTCTGAGCCTCAGTTTCCTTATCTGTAAAATGGTGGTGGTGGGGCAGGGGGCAGGACTTGATGCTCTCTCAGCCTCGCCTGCAGTTGGTTCCAGACCCTCAGGCTGAGGGCGAGCAAGGCTGCCCTCTCGGTGCCACTCGGGCAGGACTGAGCTGGCCTTGGCTAAGCCCCTGCCACCACCGCGTTCCAGGTGAGGAGCCGGAAGAGGAACCAAAGGTGAAGACGCAGTGGCCGAGGTCTGCAGATGAGCCTGGGGTATACCTGGCACAGACAGGTAACGCGGGCCCGCCTCCCTTCCTCTGTGGCGGGGGCCCGCCTGTGTGGCCTCTGGTGGCATGCGTGCTTGGCATGTGCCTGTCCGCGTCTGTGTTCTGGAGCCCAGTCACATCTTTCTGTCACGTGAGGCCCGTGGGCGGGGCTGGGTCGCCTCCTGAAGGGCCTGTCCCTGGGGGTCAGGGTAGAAGGATCCCTCTGAGACCGAATGCTTGCACGGGGCCCCCTGCCGCCGACGCTGTCCCTCTCTCGTAGGTGACCCCGCGGCCGAGGAGTGGTCCCCGTGGAGCGTGTGTTCCCTGACGTGTGGGCAGGGTCTGCAGGTGCGGACCCGCTCCTGTGTGTCCTCCCCCTATGGGACCCTGTGCAGTGGGCCTCTGCGGGAGACCCGGCCCTGCAACAATTCAGCCACCTGCCCAGGTATGCCCACCCTGCCCGCCCGGCCTGCCCGCGGGTGAGGGCCCGCCGGGGACTTGGGCAGGTTCATCTTCCTTTCATTCAGCCCATTTGATTGTCCCTCCCGAGGTGCCCAGCCCCACCCAGGGCCCTGGGGACACAGATGGAGCAGACCGAGGCCCCCAGCAGGGGGCTGGGCTCTGGGCACATCACTCCGCAGGTGCCTGGGGCCTGGTAATCGGCTTATCTTTTGACCCTCCTTGCCCTTCGTGTTCCCTACACTCTGACCACACCAGCACCCCTGCCCTTTCCCTCTGCCCTGTGTTTCCTTATTCTTGTCCTATCCCCCACCCTCCCCACCTGGACTATCACAATTCAGCCTGTCCTCCAAGATCTGAGACAAATGCCCCTTTAAAAAAAGAAAAAGAAACCTTCCCTGACCATCCCTTCCCTCCTCTGATTCCTCCTCCCCACCCCAGGGAGCCTCCGATGGCCCCGAAGCCTTCCCTGGTTCAGCATGGAGTGGAGTGTGCATGTGCCTGCTGGGAGGGGGAGTCCGGGCTGGGGCACCTTCTGCAGGCCTGCTCCTCACGCCTGGCCAGCTCCTGGCTGTGGAGTTAAAGTAGGGCTACCTGGGAAGGGGTCTTGATACATGGGGGTGTGCCAGGAGCTGGCACAGGGCTGGGGCAGAGCCGTGTTCTGGGGTGAGGTCTTGTGTCGGTGTCCATGTGGAGGTTCACGTCTATCTGTGTGTCGATGCGCTTGGGGTCAGAGGGGCACTTCTGCTCCCGGCCTGCTGTGTTGGCTTCTTGCTCTGGGTCTGGGGGTGGGGAGGGGCGGGAAGGGGTGGGGAGGGGTAAAGTAGGGTAGGGTACGTGTAGTTTGAGTCTTTTCCTGGTCTTCCCCTTCCTCCCCTTCTGGGCTGATCCCAGGCTCCTGTCTGGGTGTCCTGTGTGAGTTGGGACTGTAAACTGTTGTCATCCACACCTCCCCGCCCTCCCACCCCCCGCCAAAGGGTGGGGCCCAGGACAGAGCCAATGAGGAGTGGTCGCAGAACTGCCGGAGCTCCTGATTGGTGGGTGGATGGGCAGTGGGCGGGGCCAAGGTGCGGCCTAGCCCCAGCCACGTGCTTCCTTGCAGTGCACGGCGTGTGGGAGGAGTGGGGGTCCTGGAGCCTGTGCTCCCGCAGCTGCGGGCGGGGGTCCCGGAGCCGGATGCGGACCTGCGTGCCCCCCCAGCACGGCGGCAAGGCCTGCGAGGGTCCTGAGCTGCAGACTAAGCTCTGCAGTATGGCTGCCTGCCCGGGTCAGTAGTGCCCAGGGGCTTCCAGGCGGGCGCTGCCCAGCCGGGTGGGGGTTGGGGTTGGGGTCGGGAGACTCGGAGGAGGCAGTCATGTCCCGTGCTCTGCCTCTGGGGGCCCCATGACCAAGCATGGGGAGACTGTCAGCGTGGGATGTGACCTGGCCCAATCCAGTTGGAATTGGCCTAGGGTGACCCCATCTAAGGGGGGTCTGCTTGCCAGTGCCCTTCCCCCAAGCCCTGGGCTACCCTTGCTGTTCCTAGCACTTGGCGCTCATGGCCTCCTGGGCTGTGAGAGGACACAAAGCTGGACCTAAGTTAAAGATCAGTCAGAAGGTGACCCGTTTCCCCAGCCAAGTGAGAACGTGCCTTGTGCTGAGTGGAGAGGTGCCCTGTGTCCCTGGAGCTGGTGACAAGCAGACGGCCTGGCCCAGGCACCACCTGCTCATCCAACCCCCTTTCACCACCCCCCTGCCCCCCGCCACTTCATCCACCCCTCTCTAGTGGGTTTGGCCTGACTCACGTACCAATGCTTAGCAGGCCCTGCCATCTCCCTGCGGTGCTCTGCCCCCACCGGTTCCCACACCCCTCGCTCAACGGCACCCCTGCTTATGTCTCCCATGCAGTGGAAGGTCAGTGGCTAGAATGGGGTCCCTGGAGCCCCTGCTCCACATCCTGTGCCAATGGGACCCAGCAGCGCAGCCGGAAGTGCAGTGTGGCGGGCCCAGCCTGGGCCACGTGCCTGGGTGCCCTCACGGACACCCGCGAGTGTGGCAACCTCGAGTGTCCGGGTGAGTGCTCGCACGGGTGGCAAGCAGGTGGCCATGCTGGCCCCGGGGGGCACCGGAGGCCGCTCAGTGCACCCCCTCTCCCGTAGCCACAGATGGCAAGTGGGGACCATGGAACTCATGGAGCCTGTGCTCCAAGACGTGTGACACGGGCTGGCAGCGTCGCTTCCGCATGTGCCAGGCCACGGGCGCGCAGGGCTACCCCTGCGAGGGCCCCGGAGAGGAAGTGAAACCCTGCAGCGAGAAGAGGTGTCCAGGTATTGCCCGCGGGGCCCTGGGGGCGGGGAACAAGCCTGGGGGCCTGCTGAGCCCCGTCACTGTGCCCGCAGCTTTCCATGAGATGTGCAGGGACGAGTATGTGATGCTGATGACGTGGAAGAAGGCGGCTGCTGGCGAGATCATCTACAACAAATGTCCTCCCAATGCTTCAGGTGAGGGGCAGGTGGCTCTCCCTCAACTCCCCCCCCCTGCCCCCTTCTGGGTGCAGAATGAAGTGGGTGAGAGCTCAGCTTCCACCCCCGCCCTCTGTCCTGTCCCCGGCAGGGTCTGCCAGCCGCCGCTGTCTCCTCAGTGCCCAGGGCGTGGCTTACTGGGGCCTGCCCAGCTTTGCCCGCTGCATCTCCCACGAGTACCGCTACCTGTATCTGTCAGTGAGTGTTCCCTGCTGGGCTGGGGCCACGCAAGATCCACCCCAGACGCTGGTAGGGGGCGGAGGGAGTTTAATTCTCACACATGCCCATGTGCCTTGGCATCTGTATGCTGTGCTCACTTCTGACAGCCTCTCCTTGTCTGGCAAACTCCTACTCATATCTCAAGGCCTAACTCTCAAGAGTATTCCCTCATCCTTGGGCCTGCCTCTGTTCCTACAGCGTTTCAGTCATTAAGGGTAATGAATGCTCTTCGGTCATTACGTGTAATGAGTGCTGTCCTGTTAGACTGGGAGCTCTTTGATGGCCAGGGGACAAAGTTGAATTTATTTTTGTGTCCCCAGTGCCCAGCGTAGGGCCTGTCTTGGGGTGAGAATGTTGTCAGTGAATGTGGCCTGTGTGTACTTGTTTGTCTGACTATAATTGGTATTAGTTGTGTGTTTGCATTTGAAACTTACATTAGAGAGAGAGAGAGAACGAACATGAATGAGCTACACTCCATGTGCGCCTGACCCTTTTGGGATGGGGGATAACCTATTCTGTATCATGCTTTTCATCTTTGTATGTACATCTGAGCACCTTCCTTCACCAGCCATTTCTCTTTTAGCCTTTTAAAAGTATCTTTAGAGTTTCTCTCCATGGGTCTCTTTTTCCAACTCTGTCTCTCCATGAGCTCCTTTGAGCATCTCTGCCTCCTCCTCTACCCCCCAGGCCAGCAACTCCCCCCCCTCCCTTTTCTTTCCTCTGATGCAAGCAGTGGGCGGGCTGGAGTGGGATGGGCCAGGGGTGGTCCCACCTCCCAACACTCCGATGACAGTAGCCCACCTGTCACCTGCAGCTTCGGGAGCACCTGGCCAAAGGGCAGCGCATGCTGGCGGGTGAGGGCATGTCGCAGGTGGTGCGCAGCCTGCAGGAGCTGCTGGCCCGGCGCACCTACTACAGCGGGGACCTGCTCTTCTCTGTGGACATTCTGAGGAACGTCACTGACACCTTCAAGAGGGCCACCTATGTGCCCTCAGCTGATGACGTGCAGGTACCTCCCTGCCTTGCTGGAGGGAAGGAGGACTGAGGGTGCAGATGCGCCAGACTGAATGAGTCTGGGTCCCTCTGACAGAGTCTGCTGGGGGTGGAATTGTGGCTGTGATGGGGACGCTCTTGTCCCTGGGGCTGAGGCTTCCTGACAGTCACTGCTCGCTCCCCAGCGTTTCTTCCAGGTGGTGAGCTTCATGGTGGACGCGGAAAACAAGGACAAGTGGGATGATGCTCAGCAGGTGAGGGGCTAGGCTTCTGGCTTCCTCCCCCACGGATCACCTCCATCTGGGACCCTT
Source organism: Lasiurus cinereus (assembly GCA_011751065.1). NCBI lineage: Eukaryota > Metazoa > Chordata > Mammalia > Chiroptera > Vespertilionidae > Lasiurus > Lasiurus cinereus. Next base: position 2,965,543 of record JAAGEH010000030.1, on the reverse strand, counting down.
ACATTCCTCCTGTCCCCAGGTGTCCCCTGGCTCTGTGCACCTGCTCCGAGTGGTGGAAGACTTCATTCACCTGGTGGGCGATGCTCTCAAGGCCTTTCAGAGCTCCCTGATTGTCACGGACAACTTGGGTACGGGAGGCTGGTGGGGCGGGTGCTGGCTGTGGAACCCAGGCCCCCAAGGAGGAGGGATGGTTTCTGAGGCTGCTCCTGTCCCTCTCTCTTGGGGCCCTGTCTTTTCCATGTTTAACTCAGATTTGTGTCTTTCTCTCCACGTTCCTTCCCCTCCTTCGTCTCTGTGTTGTGTTCCTGTGTATGGGTCTCTGCACCTCTGGGTTGGTCCCGATCTTGGTGTCTGCATCTGCTTTCCTGGTGTGTGTGGCCCACACGGCTCTCTCCTTTGTCTGTCCTCTCTGTGTCGGCCTGTCTCTGCCGTCCCCCGCCCCGTCCCCCTGCAGTGATCAGCATTCAGCGGGAGCCAGTCTCGGCAGTGTCCAGCGACATCACATTCCCCATGAGGGGCCGCAGGGGCATGAAGGACTGGGTGCGGCACTCTGAGGACCGCCTCTTCCTGCCCAAGGAGGTGCTCAGCCTCTCCTCCCCAGGGAAGCCAGCTGCCTCTGCAGCATCCAGCAGCCTTGCCAGGGGGAGGGGCCCAGGAACAGTGCCCCCTGGTCCAGGCTACTCCCATCAGCGCCTCCTCCCGGCAGACCCCGAGGACGCCTCCTCCTACTTTGTGATTGGTGCTGTGCTCTACCGCACCCTGGGCCTCATTCTGCCGCCCCCCAGGTGAGTCCCCGGGAAGGGTGGATGGGGCTTCCGAGGGACAGGGAGTTCCAGGTGAGAGAAGGTGGAGCGAGCCTGTGCTGGCCACAGAAAGACCCAGCTCACCCTCCTGCAGCCTCAGGGACCCCTCGCCTGGCTCTGGATACAGGTGCTTCTCAAAGATGTCTAGGAGGCTTCCCTGGGGTTCAGCGGGTGTTGGACTGAGCTCCAGACCTCACCCGAAATCCTGGGCCCCCCTGAGCTGTAGGCCTCTCCCTGGACTTGACCTCTGGTAGTCCCCTCCCCCCATCCAAAGCATCTTCGGGATTCCTGACTGGGTCTGGGCACCCGCTGGCAGGAGCTGACCTCAGAACCTGTCCCCAGGCCCCCACTGGCTGTCACATCCCGGGTGATGACAGTGACTGTACGGCCCCCTACGCAGCCACCAGCCGAGCCTCTCATCACCGTGGAGCTCTCCTACATCATTAATGTGAGCGGGGGCTCGGCAGGACCCTGGCAGTACCCCAACGTGGGCGGCCAAAGGCCTATCTGATGGGGAGGTGGTGTGCACAGTGGCAGCTGACCCTCTGACCTGCGGGGCCTGCGTAGAGGGGCGGGGGTGGTGGTCAGGGTGGTGAGCCCCCAGCCCACACGGCACTCCTGTCTTCTGCTCCCCAGGGCACCACAGATCCCCACTGCGCCAGCTGGGATTACTCCAAAGCGTGAGTTGGGCAGGGGCTCTGTGTGGAAGGCCTTGGTGCCATCCTTGGCTTAAGGGAGGAAGGACTCTCAGCGGCCTGCCTTTTGGGTGTGGCCTTGCCCGGACTCACCTCTTTGTGCAGAGGCCAGTGCTGAGGGTGGAGCCATGAAGCTGGGCTGGGGCTCATTCCACCTCTCCCCCCACCTAAGAGATGCCAGCTCAGGGGACTGGGACACCGAGAGCTGCCAGACCCTGGAGACCCAGGCAGCCCACACCCGCTGCCAGTGCCAGCGCCTGTCCACCTTTGCTGTGCTGGCCCAGCCGCCCAAGGACCTGGTGAGTCGGGGGTGCATGGGCTGGGTCGGTGGGAGGAGGCGCCTGGGTTGCCAGCGGCACCTGTGACAGTGTCGGAAGGGACCTGATCCTGGTGACCCCACATGTGTGTCTGAGCAGCTGCACTTCTGGGACTGCACATGGGAGTCTGTGTCCTTGGGATGGTGCTCACAGTGATGACGTGTGCCTGGGGATGTGTGGCGGTGGGCATTTGTGAGTGTGGACACACATGTGCGTATCTGGTTGAATGCACAAGAGCGTGGGTGACTGAGCATAAACATGCCTCCACGTGTGCGATTGGGTCTGCTCTGTGTACCTGTGAGGAGTGAGGACAGTGATGAGTCCCCTTCTGTGTGCGGCTGTGACAACGTTGCAGGTGCCAGTCTCTGCCAGGCAGGGGGTGGGGGGGTGGAGGGCACCCCCGCCACTGAGGTGACCCGTCCGAACCTCTGATCATCTTCCCCAGAGCCTGGAGCTGGCGGGCTCCCCCTCGATCCCCCTCGTGATTGGCTGTGCTGTGTCCTGCATGGCTCTGCTCACCCTGCTTGCCATCTACGCGGCCTTCTGGAGGTAGGTGGGATGCTGGGAGGATGGGAGGGAGGTGACCAGTCATCCCAGGTTGGCCTGGGACAGCCAGCCCCTCCGCCTCTACCTGCTGTGCCCTCAGGTTCATAAAATCTGAACGCTCCATCATCTTGCTCAATTTCTGCCTCTCCATCCTGGCGTCTAACATCCTGATCCTGGTGGGCCAGTCGCGGGTGCTGAGCAAGGCAGGTGCAGGCTCACGGGGTATCAGGGAGTGCGAGTGGGGTGAAGGGGGTGAGGGTAGGGAGTGTTTGCAGGTGGCGGCGCATGCGTTTGTGTGTATGCACCTAAGTGATGGATGTTTCTGTACACTCCAGCTGTGTGTTGGGTGAGGCTGTGGGGAATTGTGTGTGAGCATACGTGCAGGCGTTGGAGAGGAAGGGGGTGTGTACTCGAGTGATGTCTGTGTACATCTGTGAGTGTCTACGTGAGTCAGGCGCCTGGGTGCACATGTGTGGGCGGGTGGCATTTGTGGAGCCGGAGCCTTCTCATGTCTCTGGACATGTAAGAGCCTCACCAGGCCTTCTGTGCCGTCTGCCTGTGGGTGACCTGGGCTGGCTGTTCCTCATGCCCCCCTCAGCCTTCTCTGCCCAGTGCCAGCACTGTGAGTGCCAGGTGTGGGGCCCCCCCGCCGTGACGTGGCGGGTGCTCCTGTCTGTCCCCCTCCCTGCCAGCCCCATCTGTGTGTGGGCAGTCTGCCCGACCGCCTCTCCGATGCTGAATGCTGTGTGCATGTCACCAGGCCTGTGTCGTGCTGTGTGTGGGTGCAGGAAGACGGGGGCGCCTGGCAGGGCTCTGTGGGGGGCGGAGCTCGGGTGGGCAGCTATGGCAGCCCAGCGCGCGGGGCGTGGGAAGCCTGGCGCCTCCCACCCTGGCGGCTGCTCAGGGCCCCTCCCTCCTCTTCCCTCTCCTTGTAGGGTGTGTGCACCATGACAGCCGCCTTCCTGCACTTCTTCTTCCTCTCCTCCTTTTGCTGGGTGCTCACTGAGGCTTGGCAGTCCTACTTGGCCGTCATTGGACGGATGCGCACCCGCCTTGTTCGCAAGCGCTTTCTCTGCCTGGGCTGGGGTGAGCAGGGCCTGTGCTGGACTCTGCCACTGGGCGTTGGGGGCCGGGCCAGCAAGATAGGTTCAGCTTCGGCCACGGCCCCCTTCGGTGGGCACAAGAGACACCTGGGCCAGGGTCTGAGAGGGTGAGCGGTCCCCGAGGACTGGCCGTTTCAGTCTGGCTCCTCTCCTCCCCCAGGTCTGCCCGCCCTGGTGGTGGCCGTGTCTGTCGGCTTTACCCGCACCAAAGGATACGGTACCTCCAGCTAGTACGTGGGGCGCCCACAGTGGGCAGTGGGGGTTACTGAACCTGTCAGGGCCCCAGATGGGGCCTCCGGCCTTTTCAGGCTATTCCTCCTGCCCACACCTGCTGGGGGGCTTTGGGCAAATCCTTCCCCATCTCCGAGCCTCAGTTTCCCTGGTTGTAAACGGATGTGCTGGGATTGGATGATCTCCATAAGAACTATTTCGTCCAGGGGTCTGCCTTGTTCGATCCCCAGGGGGCTGGGCTTGATGGTCTTTACTGTTGTTGGAGGGGAAACTGAGGCTTGGCAAGAGCCAGTGGCTCCTCTAGCCCTGTCTGGGGCTCGGCCTCACTGCTGAGGTGGGCCCGGCAGCTCAGCAGGCTCTGAGGGATGGCAGTTTAGGGTGGGGAGGAGCCTGCTTGGGTGTCTGATGCTCTCTCTCCCCCCAGCTGCTGGCTCTCCCTCGAGGGGGGCCTGCTCTATGCCTTTGTGGGCCCTGCAGCCGTCATTGTCCTGGTATGTGCCCCATTCCGTGTCCCGGGAGGGGCGTGGCCCCAGGGGTCGACTCCTCTCTGCACTCTAGCTCCCACCTGGGGCTTTCCCTGCCAGGAGGGCACCTGGTGATCCTGTCTCCCTCACCCCACTCCACGGGGCCCCCAGGTGAATATGCTCATCGGGATCATCGTCTTCAACAAGCTCATGGCTCGAGATGGCATCTCAGACAAGTCCAAGAAGCAGAGGGCCGGGTAAGGGGGCGTCTCTGTGACTTGGCCACGTGGGAAATGGTAGAGGGAGGGCGGGCTCTGGGCACTCTTGGAGTCAGGGCTTGACAACGCGACTGACCGGGGCTCCCTAACCTTGGTGCGTCAAGGGCGCAGGCAAGGTGGGCACTCGGAGTGCTCAGCTGCAGCCCCTCGCCCACCCTAACCCACCTCTCTCTCTCTCACCTGCCCTCCCCTCCCACCCTGCTCTGGGGCTCACGCTGCCCCTCTCCTCCCACTTCCCATGTGTTTCCCCCTTCTCCCGTGTCTGTGCTGCCCCCCGAGGTCGGAGCGGTGCCCCTGGGCCAGCCTGCTCCTCCCCTGCTCAGCGTGCGGAGCGGTCCCCAGCCCCCTGCTCAGCTCAGCCTCGGCCAGGAATGCCATGTTAGTTGTGCCCCACGGGGGGCGGGGAGGTGGGTGGGCAGTGACCTTGGTGGGGGGAGGAGGGATATCAGCCCAGTGCCCTGGAAAGCTTGGTGTCCAGATGGCAGAGGGTTCGGGAGTGAATGTCTGTGCTTCCTTGGAAAATGCTGGGTTCCTGTGCCCACCCTTTGCTCTCACCCCTGTGCTCACCGCCAGCTTAGGTTTTATCCAGGCCCAGCTGAAGACCCCCCCTTATACCTCCACCTGCAGAAGCTTATTATAGTCCTTAGAATTTTTGAGGCCATAGATCCTTAGAATGATAGAATCTTAGAATAAGGCAGTCGGAAGCGAAGAATGTTAGAATGTGAATCATAGCCTTATCGCCTGTCATGGAATCTGAAAGTTAGAATTTTAGAGGTATTGAATCTCCATTGGGAGATAAAGAATCTTGGAGGTAGAGAATTATGTCACTGAGATACCCTGTCGCTGGTAGCTGAGAATCTTAAAATTTCAACTGTGCCCAAATCCACCAGGTCCTCAGGGCCAACGTCCCGCCCAGGGCCAGGACTCCATCTCGGCCTCCCGGACCCGGGGGGTCCAGCTTTATCTTGCCTGCTTCCGGGGTCAGGGGCTCCCCGCCTCTGGAGCGGTTGGCACCCTTTCTGGGAAGCTCCTGGAGTAGGGAGCTCGCTGTCGCTGGGCTGCCAGCTGCCTCCCTGACCCAGGCTGTCAGAACCAGCAGTTAAACACCGGGCTTCGGAGGCAGCCAAACCGGGTTTGCCTCCCAGCGTGGTCTCCCTGCCCAGCTGGGCACACTCCAGTTTCTTCATCTGTAAATTGGGATAATAATCCCCGTGGCTGCTTATTGGAGTTGTTTTGATTACAGTGTAAACTAATGTATGTGAAGTGTGCAGTGGAGGGCCTGGCAGAGAATAGGCGGCTAATCAATGGTAGCTCTTAGGACTGCGATTAAGCCTTCTCTCAGTCTTGGCTCTGCCCGCGGGGGCTGTGGAGACCACGGTGCCTGCCCCCACGCCAGGCTGAGCAGCTCCCCGCCGCTCTTCCCAGGACAGATCTTGGCCCCTCGCCCCTCTTTCTGCCTTGTCCGGAGCTATGCTCCCCCCTTGCCTGACTCTCCCACCTGGAGCGTTCATGAGGCAGAGGGGCTGGGTATGGCACCTGGCCCAGGAGGGCCACACTGCCTCCTGCACCCAGGAGGGCGGTTGGCACCGGCGGCTGGATGCAGGGCCCATCTGCCTTTTCCCCTCTGCCCTCCCCCGTCCAGGAGGCAGGGCATGTGTGGGTTTGGCCCTGCTCCCGGCTTTTATCCCCAGGCCTCTGAGCAGGCCCTGTGGGGTCCCGGGGCCTCCTCCTTGGGAAACTGAAAGGGAGGAGAGCCTCTGTTGCACCGGCCCTGGCCCCCATCTTCTCCCCAGTCGTGTGCTCTGTGACATCCTCTGTGGCTGTGCCTGTTCACTCTTCCTGACTGTGTGTCTCTGCCTGCCTCAGTCTCTCGCTGTGTCTGCCATCTCTCTCTGTGCCTGTTCTCTTCTTCCTCTCCCAGAATCTCTGGGGGTGTGGCCCAGGCTGTGATTTTGTACAAATTGGAGCTGAAAGTCACGGCAGTGTCTCCTCCTCCTCCTCCTCTCCCACCGTCCTATTCCACCTTCTCCGTCTCTGTCCCCTGATGCTGCCTCTGGCTGTGGCTCAGTCCCATTGTGTCTGTGTGTCTGTCCCTCCCCACCTCTCTGTGTCCCTGCGCTGGCCCCCACAGTTCTTACTTTCCGTCTCTGTTCTGTTTCTCCGGCCCCAGCTCCTCAGCCCATCCGTGGGACATTACCGAGGCCTTGGAATGTGGGGCCCTGTCAGTCCTGGGCAGCGCAGGGGCCCCGGGCTCAGCTCAGCCTGTCGGCTGGTGTCACCCTGACGGACCCTCTGCTGTGTCTTCAGGGCCTCACTCTGGAGCTCCTGCGTGGTGCTGCCCCTGCTGGCGCTCACCTGGATGTCCGCCGTCCTGGCCATGACAGACCGCCGCTCCGTCCTCTTCCAGGCCCTCTTTGCTGTCTTCAACTCTGCCCAAGGCTTCGTCATCACGGCCGTGCACTGCTTCCTGCGCCGAGAGGTGGGCTGGGCCTCGCCTGTCCTTGTGCACCCACCTTGCCAGGACGGTACTCTCGCCTCTCCCCCTGTGCAGACAGAGAGGATGGAGGTGCCAGCCAGGCCTCTGGCCGGGCAGCCCTGGGTGTGGCAGCCGAGAGCCTGGGGCAGCCTTGCTCCTGGCCTCCCGGCTCTGGCTCCCCTCAGCCTTCCCCTCGGCTGGATGTGCTTCTGTCCTTCCAACCCGCCTGGGAGCCTGGGTGGGAGGCACAGCCAGCAGGCGGCCCTGTGGCGGCCTCAGGCCAGCAGGCACCCCCTGCCCCCAGGTCCAGGACGTGGTGAAGTGCCAGATGGGCGTGTGCCGGACCGATGAGAGCGAGGACTCCCCTGACTCCTGTAAGAACGGGCAGCTGCAGATCCTGGTGAGTGACGAGGCCTGGCTGGGTGGGTTCTGAGCACGCCCCCACCCCCATTTCCCTGCTCCAGGCCCCTCACCTTCCCTGTCCGTGGCAGGGAGGGGACAGAGGCAGATTTGGATCAGACTCAGCTGCTGACCCCTGGGTGGCATTGAGCAAGTCTTTCATTCAATTTTTAAACATGTCAAGTGGGTTTAGAGTAGACATGTCTGGGGTCCCGGGGGCTCTGTTGGGTGTGCCCTGGGTAGCATCTCTGGGTGGATAGGGAGGGGACTGAGCCCCCCACCCTGATACATTGATTCTCTCTCTGCCCACCTGCTCTGTCCCTCTCTGCCTATAGTCAGACTTTGAAAAGGATGTGGATCTGGCTTGTCAGACAGGTGAGTCTGCTGGCACAGAGCTGGCCAGGAAGGCCAGAGAAGCGGGGGAGGGGGGGCGGGCAGGCGAGCCCCACTGTGGGAGGCCCTGAGAGGCGTCTGACTGTAGAGTTTAGCTTTAGAGTCAGGTGGCCCTGAGTGGATTCAAGGCTGCGAACACACTTACTGTGTAACTCTGGGCAGGTTTCCTCTCTGAGCCTTAAACGGGTTAGGAGACATCAAGTGCCTAGCAGGGTGCTTGGCCCCTAGTGGCTGTTACAGTGGAGTCTTATTTCCAGGATTCCTACCAGATTCCCTTTCCAGTTCTGTCTCCTGGAGAGGAGCTACCCGGGAGGGGGAGGAGGAAGGCCCTGGGACAGCCTCAGGGCTGTGGGGTCAGAGGTCAGGAGCTGACCTGTAGGAGTTGGGCCTTGGCTTTGTTCCTTGCGGGCTGCCTTGCCGTTCGTTGGTGTGGGAGAGCGTACCAATCACCCAGCCATCTCTTCAGGACCATTTGCTTCCCTCTCTGAGCTCAGGGGCTTAGTACCTGACCAGTCGGGGCAGGGGCATGTTGGGGTTCCTCCTCCCCAGAACTTACCTCCCTCCCACTCCCGCCCCCAGTTCTGTTCAAGGAGGTGAACACTTGCAACCCGTCCACCATCACGGGCACCCTGTCCCGCCTGTCCCTGGATGAGGATGAGGAGCCCAAGTCCTGCCTTGTGGGTCCGGAGGGTGGCCTCAGCTTCTCAACGCTACCTGGGAACATCCTGATGCCCATGGCAGCCTCGCCGGGGCTGGGGGAGCCGCCGCCCCCCCAGGAGCCCAACCCCGTGTACATGTGTGGGGAGGGCAGCCTGCGGCAGCTGGACCTCACGTGGCTCCGGCCGGGCGAGCCGGGCTCCGAGGGGGACTACATGGTGCTGCCCCGGAGGACTCTGAGCCTGCAGCCTGGCGGTGGGGGTGGAGGTGGTGAGGACCCCCCAAGGACCCGGCCCGAGGGCACCCCCCGGCGCTCTGCCAAGGCGTTGGCCCATCCTGAAGGCTACCCCAGCTTCTTATCCGTGGACCATTCGGGCCTGGGGCTGGGCCCGGCCTATGGGTCTCTACAGAACCCCTATGGGATGACCTTCCAACCGCCACCACCGACGCCCAGCGCCCGTCAAGTGCCCGAGCCGGGAGAGCGCAGCCGGACCATGCCTCGCACTGTGCCCGGCTCCACCATGAAGCTGGGTTCCTTGGAGGTGAGGGGCTGTAGGGCACGGGAGGCCTGCCACCGGGGGCCTGAGACCAAGTCCCAGGCGGCAGCTGGGAAGGGACAGCCAGCACCTCCCCAGAGCAGCGTCTTTGTACCAGGTCACTGGGCATCTGTTCCTCCGTTAGTGCCCATGGCAAATCCAGGGGAACCCTGCTCCTCTGAACTCCCCCAGGGGGCTTGGACTTCACGCTCTGAGGGTACCCTCTTCTCACTTGCTTTAGTGCCCGCTTTGGGGTGAACAGTTAGAATGGGTCTTTCTTGCTCAGGCCTGACGCTGAGAGCCTGGGCCTCCTGGTCACACAGAGCTGGGTTTTCAGATCAGAGCGCTCTGGTCAGCAGTGAGATCTGGAGCAACATCTCTCAGCCTCAGTAGATCTCTCTCGGCATTCATATCTCTGAGCCTCCGTTTCCTCACTTGTAAAGTGAAGGTAACAGAGCAGCTTCTTGGTGGACAGAGTTGTTGGGAGGACTAGTTGACGTCAAACATTTATCTCTGCGGGGCGGGTGGAAAGTGCGAGATGATTGGGAATGGCTGCCAACATCATCCCTGAAATCAGCTCAGCGTGGCCCGGAGGCCTGGGGCAATTGACCTCCCCTTTCTGAGAAAATGTGAGCCCCGCTCTCTGCCCCCTGTGTGGTTCCTGTGGATGCCCCATTTTCCCTCTGGCCTCCTCAGACCTGCTCCCTGCACAGAATCCCTGGCAACAGGCAGACGGTAGTGACATGGAACTCTGGAACATTCTAGAACTCTAGTTGGAGGGATGAGGGGCTGTGGGTAGGGAACCGGGCAGGAGTCAGGGCTCCGGCACGGTTGGCTGCTCATGCTGGGCCTCAGAATCCTGCTCCCCATCCTCCGCACGGAGGAAATTAAGTTAGCATCGAGGAGCCTCACAAGTTTAGATTTTTTCCCAAAACGTTTCTTGAACATTTGGTGCCTGCTCCTGTTACAGATGGCAAAACAGGAAGGCGTAACAAAGACGAAACCCAACCCCGGCATTGGGCATGGGGGTGAGCTCAGCCTCCTGGTTTCGGTCTGTGGACACCTGCCTATGGTTGGACCACACAGGAGGGAGGGGCCAGCATTGGGCTCCTTGTGTGGGAGGTGGCAATAAATGGGGCGGCATCTTTGGGGGTCAAGGCTGACTTCCCGAATTCTGGTGTGTGTAACTGCAGTGGGGCAGAGGCGGGGGAGTGGGTCTGCGGTGGGGGGGGGTTCCGAATTCATTCCGTTGGGCTCAGCTGTGGGTATGGGGAAGGGCCAGGGGTGCTGCGTCCAGAAATAGAGGCATGGCTGGGGACCGGGCGGACACAGATGGGCGTGGGGAAGGGCAGGAGAAGGTCCAGGGCGGATGTGCAGGGCCTCGTGTTGGGGAAGCCAGGGTGGCCGCTGGAGGAAAGCAGGCAGCCAGCGGAGTGGTGCCCTGAAGGCCGGTGGTGGGGGACGTGTCTGCAGGCCTGGGACTTGGGGGATCTAGGTGGTGGTGTAGCGGCATCCTTGAGGGCTTTGGGGCAAGTCCCTTTCCTCTGGACCCCAGGTTCCCCCATGTAACGGAGGAAAGTTGGCTTTGGTTTCATGAGTGCTCCATGCCAACATTCTGAGACTCTAAGGCCTCCTCCTCAGGTGGCCCTGGACACTGAGTGGGTTGTTAGGGCCCTGGAGGTGGATGTTTGGCAAATGAGGGCCAGAGAGGCCAAGGAGGGGGTGAGGAGGCCAGGGAGGTAGGGCCTGGTTTTTGAGGAAAAGGGGCAAGGCAGCGTTAAAAGAAGGACTAAAAACCCTCGTCCTGTGTTTGCTGGACAAGTGGAGGGTTCTGGGCAGAGGGGAGCCCGAGGCTGGCAACGAGAAAGGGGCAAGATGGGCAGAGGGGTAGAATCCAGGGCACAGAGGCAGGAGCGTCTGCTCTGTGGTCCCGGGTCAGGATCATGTCCCTGCCACCTTGGGAGTCTGTACTGGGGCATTGGCCCAGGTGCGGTTGCGTGTCTGCGAGCGCGCCGGTGTGTCCTCCTGTGAGCGTCTGCCTGCATGTGTGCACCGCAGGGTGGCCTGGGGCAGAGCTGCAGCCCTGTGGCAGGGTAGTGCCTCTGCTCCTCATCTCCTCGTCCCCCAGGCCTCGGCCCCTCTTCCCACAACTCTAGGGGCTGCCTCTTAAGGATTCTGAACTCCTAGGCCCAGACAGTGGGCAGCCCCTGGGGTACCAGGTTTCCCGTCTGCAAAGCCCCTGCGTGTGGTAATAAACTTTCCTCTCCTTCACGGCCTCCTTGCTCCTTCCAGAGAAAGAAGCTGCGGTATTCGGACCTGGACTTTGAGGTCAGTGCTGTGTGTATGTGTGTGGTGAGGGGTGGGGTTGTCCCTGAAATTAGCCCAAGCCTCCTGGCAGAGCCTGAGCTGTGAGATCCTCCCACCATCCCCTCCCTGCCCAATCCCGTAGCTCTGGGTGAAGAAAGAGCCGGGCCTTGTCCCAGAGGGCGCAGCCACAGGCAGGGATGTGGGGACCCAGGGTGCCGAGCGCCCTGAGTGCGGGCTGGCTCACAGTGCTGCCCCAGGGGGGGCACCGCCTCTGACGCCCTGTGGCTCCCAGAAGGTGATGCACACCCGGAAACGGCACTCGGAACTCTACCACGAGCTTAACCAGAAGTTCCACACCTTCGACCGCTACCGCAGCCAGTCCACGGCCAAGGTGAGGGTTCTTCCTGTGGCTGCCCTGCCCGAAGCTCAGGGCCCAATCTGGTGCAGTGGCCCCGGGGGTCAGACCCTGACCCATGGCCCCCGTTACAGAGGGAGAAGCGCTGGAGTGTGTCCTCGGGTGGGGCGACCGAACGGACTCTGTCCAGCGTAAGTGCCCCTGGGCTGGGTGGGGGTGAGTGGGCTCTGTCCACCTCCCCTGCCTGGACCAACTCAGCCTATCTCGCCAAGGGCCTACCCATGCCGTAAGCAACAGTTCCGGGGTTGCACGGGGATAGGGAGCAGTGATGGGGGCTCCTCCGGGGTCTTGAGGAGGGTGGGCAGAGCACGGATTTGAACCCACCTGTGGCACCTGATTGCTTAGCAACTGCATCGCTGGCTTTCTCTGGCTCTCCTCAGTGCGTTCTGCACAGTGGGTGAGAAGGTATTGTCCCATCTCCATGGGCCCCTCCTGCTCCCTCCACAGGAGAAGCCCAGCCCGGGGGAGCGTCCTAGCTTGTCCCAGCAGCGGCGACACCAGAGCTGGAGCACCTTCAAGTCTATGACGCTGGGCTCGTTGCCCCCCAAGCCCCGAGAACGGCTGGCCCTGCACCGGGCAGCAGCCTGGGAGCCTGCAGAACCACCGGATGGTGACTTCCAGACCGAGGTGTGAGTGCCACGCCAGACTGCCCTCTGCGGATAAAAAAATATATATCTCTCTATTTTCACACTCCACTTTGGAACTACCCAGGAGCCAGCGCCCCCTCCCCTCTCCCGAGGGCTGGGCAGGACGGTGCGGTGGACTCAGCTGGTCTGGGGGAGCCAGACTTGGTGTCGCCTGGGGGGGGCCAGAGCCCTTCCCTGTTTCTTAGAGGCCCCTCAGGCACTGGAGCCCCATCTTTGCCCCAGCCTGTCTGTCCCTGTCCTGGGCTGGGGAGGGGGAGGGGAACTTTGTTGGGAATAAACTTCACTCTGTGGATTTTGCTGCTGAGCTGTTTGCTTCCCCTCAGGTGGGGGCCCAGCCCTGGGACCCCAACAGCTTTGTTTATCTCCTTGGTTCACTTAGCTTGGTCTCACCCAAGTGTGTGATGGGTCCGTCCAGCCCTGACGTGGAGTGAGGGGCACCTGGGCTCTAACCTTGCATCTGCCCTTGAATCCCTGGGCGACCTTGGGCACCCCCTTTCCCTGTTGGGACCTGGGGTAATAAGCAGGTTGGGAATGTGGGGTGGGGCCCCTCGCAGCTGGCCTTCTCCAGTGGCTCTGATGCTCATGGCTGCCTTTCCCTGGGGCCCAAAGGCCAGACTTTAGTGACCTCAGTTTCCCCATCAGTGCAGTGGTGCTGGTACTCACCCTTACCTCTTCGGGTTGTTACGAGGATAAAACAAGTTACGATGTAAAAAGCATAGTGAGTGCCTGGCACAGAGTAAGCTCTGTGCGGATCAGCCGTCATTCCTTGGCACTGGGTCTCGAGCTGTGCTCTGTGTTAGGAGCTTCACACACACAACCCCCGACCCCTCACCACAGCCTCGCTGGAAGGTTTTGGGTTGCCCGTTTTGTGGATGGGAAAATAAGGCCAGGGAGGGGCGTGACTTGCTCAAGGCCACAGTCAGAGGCAGGGCTGGGCCTTCGCCTTTATTAACATCCCCTGGTAGGACAGGAAGCCGGAGCTCAGCTTCTCGGCACCTGATCGTCATGGCTGCAGGGAGCTGGGTGTGGTGGAGCCGCAGGTTCCAGGGCTCAGGGTGGGTGTGGGGTGGAAGGACAGGCTGGCTTGGTGTCAGAGGACAAGGACGGGAGGCTCCTTGCCGGGGCATGTTCTCTACCTGCCTGAGTGAATCCAGCCTTCCTCACTGCGTCTCCAGAAATCGATGTGAACTTATTCGTGAGGAGCAGTTTGCAAGTGATATCTACCCCTCCCCTGGTTACTCTGTCCTGGGCCCGGATGCTATTCTAGGACCCCAAGTGGGAAGCCAGTCCTGGGTGCTGTCCAGGGTTCTGAAAGCGACCCTCTGGCCTCCCAAGAGATAAGGAGACCACCTGAGAGGCTCACCCACGCTCAGCTGCAGCCTCTCCTTGCCTTCCAGACTGTGGCAGGGTCATGGGAGAGCAGACAGCCTGACGTCCATAAGACCAGACCCCAGGGAATGTTCAATTAAAAACAATGCAAACTACATCTGTAACTTTACATCTTCTAGTAGTTATTTTTAAAAGTTTTTAAAAGGTGGAATTCATTTTAATGTATTTAATGCAATATATTAAAAATCATTCCAAATCATTCCAACTAATAAACTATCAGCAAGATACTTTTAATATATATATATATCAATATATATATATTGATTTCAAAGAGGAAGGAAGAGGGCGAAAGAGAATCATTGATCAGCTACCTTGTGCACGCCCCACACTGGGGCCTGAGCCCACAACCTGGGCATATGCCCTTGACCAGAATTGAATCCGGGAACCTTCATTCCACAGGCCAACACTCTGTCCACTGAGTGTGTTGCTTATGGATGTGTAGAGTTGTTCTCTGCTATGGCCTGACACTGATCACTGAGTATACTGGCTCTTGGGTCTCCAAGGAGGTGCAAAGGTCTCTGGGGAGGGGTCACCCAGCAGGAGCTATAGAGAGATCTGCAGACTCCTCCTCTTTGTATTGGGTTTCAAGTGCCCAGATGAGGCCCACCTGTGAAGCAAGGAAGGCTGGTGCTAGTACCAAGTCTTGAGCCTTTTATTGATAGATTTGGGTTTCCCTGACCCAGTTTACAGCTTGTTTGCTATTTTCAAGGACAGGCCATTCATATGCAAAAGCTGCTGCAGGCAGCTGGGGTGAGGTTGTAAATTGGAAGAGGCAAGGTCTTAGGGAATCGCCAGGGTGGAGCAAACAGAAATGGCTGCCAATCAGTCCTGTGACCAGGGAGGATCCAGCACAGGAACAATGATCCCTGTGAGTGCCTCTTGGGCTTGCTGTCTGGGAGAAAGCAAACCCTAGGTTCCTACCCTGGTGCCGGACAAATGTGTCCCCCAGAGCCTCGTCCTGGTGCTAGAGCTCAGAGGAAGCAGGACTTTGTAAATTCAGTTCATGGTGCCGGCTTTTTAAGAGGAACAGCTGGGCTTCCAGCAGCCTCAGTGTCACTGAGCTCTAATCGGCACTGGTTTTTACAGTCCACAGTTACAGGGACTTCTCTCAGCCTTGGGACTCTGGGCTGGGGGTCTGGTGTGGGGCTGGGACCCCTTGCTCCTCCAGGTGGCCTCCAAAGAGACAATCTCCCTCCCGATTAAAAAAGTGGCCCATGTGGGTGCAGGACCAGCCCGTTCCATCCTCCGTACCTCCTACCAGTCTCAGTGTGCTTTCTTCTTTACTTCTCTAGTTGTAGGACTTCTATTCAGCCTGCTTTCCGGCGGTTCTGGATGATGGTGTTTCTGTATTTTAGGGGAGGCGGTGAGGATAGGCATTTGCCTATGCCACCATCTTGGTTCCTCTCCTTTACTACATCTTGGAAATCTAGTGTGCCTTACATGTGCAGCACATCTCAATTCAATCTGGACACGTTTTGAGTGTTCCATAACCACATGTGGCTAGTGGCTACCATATTGGACAGCACAGCTCCAGGCAGAGAAAAGGCAGTGACCTTGGACAAATCAATGCTGTGTTCTCTGTGAAAAGGAGGTATGAGTCTTACTTTGTATCCCCGGATCATGGTGAGGATTCAAGGAGGCGAGGTAGGGAAGGTTCCCAGCCCTAAGCCAGCGTTCCTGAAATCTACAGGTGGGCAGAGAGGGGAAGCAGAAGGAGGTATTGAAACCTGAGGACTGGTATCAGGCCTATCTTAGCAGAGCTGGGGGAAGCTATACTCCCCCTCCCCCAACAAGCATCCCTGGAGCCTGCCTTCCTTTTTCCCATCTGTTGCCCCAGACCCTGGGGGAACAGGGGCCAGTGGGGACTGGCACTTGCACAGACACATTAAAACGCAGTTGGATTTAATTTCCTTCCATTAGACACCAAGTAAAAGGAACTTAAGTGGCCTAGGTGGCCTGGGGGAAAGCCTGGTGGTGGCATGCTGCCAACTCCAGCTTCTCTGGACTCATTCCCCTCGAGGCTTTCTCTTGCCCATCACACAGCTCATGGGGTCCACAGTTTGGGATTTTTAGGGCCACCCCCCAATATCCCCATTATTTCCTCTGACTTCCTCCAAGGCTATAAATCCCAGGAAGACCCCTACCCTCTCAGGTCCTAAGGTGTGCTAAGTGTTCAACGGAGACTCTAATTGGGGACTTCAGAGTAGTGGAATGTAAAGAAGGGTGTTGAGTAGAGGACTGGCATGATCAGATTTAGATATTAACAGTATTGCTCTGGGTGGGTGGGAAAGGGACTGGGGTGGGGGGTTACTGAAGAGTGAGAGAGGATGTGTAGAGACCCGTGAAGAGACCATTCATATGAAGGAAACTTAGCTAGTGGGGGTGCCACGCAGGAGGCATGGGATCTATGTATATGTATATAGTAGGTGGAATTGTCAGCCCTGGTGTGGATGATAGGGGAGGAGCCAAGGATGACCTGTCAGCTTGTGCCTTACACACCTGGATGGATGACCTTGCCATTGGATGTGGGGAACAGGAAGAGGACCAGATTTGGGGGAGACAATCACGACTTTGGCCTTGGGCATGTTAACCTTGAAATACCTTAGAGATGATCAAGGGAGAGTTTTGAGTGTGAAGTGGGTGGTAGGACAGGACTGGAACTCAGAAGGGCTGGGCTAGAATCACTGCATGGCAGGAAGCTGGATTGGAGCCGGCCATAGAGTGAGTGGGAGGAAATGAAGACGGTGTAGACAGCTCTTGAAGTGGGGCTCTGAAAAGAGAGAGATAAAGCTCAGGGCCCTCTGTAGGCTCTGAAGGTGAATTAGCCGGAGAGGGTGATGGAATGTTTCCAGGAATGGAGAGGCCCTTAACCCCTCCCCAAGATCCTACATAATGACAGACCAAAAATAGCCAGCCCTACGGTCCTGGGAGGCAGGGTCCTGAGACCTGATAACAGAAATCATCACAGAGATTGATTCTGCCTGTTTTTTGGGCTGCGGGCCAGCCATGTTCCTGAAGGTGGGGTAGAGGTGATGAGGTGGGCGCTCCACAAAACCTCAGACCGGGAGGAGGGAACCCTGGGCTCCAGGGGCCGCACCCAGGGCACAAGGTGAAGACATAGACACGCTGCCCTGGCTCTTTGCAGCCCTTGTGCCTGCTCCCCCTGACCAGACAGGAGCAGAGGTAAGCCCTCCCCTCAGCCTCAGCTGCCATGGGCCTGCTCCAGGCGGGTATGTCCCCATCCCCTGTGGTGGTGTGGCTCAGCCCCAGCCATCCATCCAGGAGTCCCTGGAGTCCACCGAGAAAGTCAATATTTAATTTGGGCACCATGTTAATGCCATCGATTACTAACTCCCCCCTCCACTTCCTCGGGCTCATTTGTCACTTCCCACTGGGGATAGGGGCAGGGCCTGGACGCCATAGAGGCAGAACTCAGCCTGGGCTTGGCTTGGGGAGACTGGCCTGCCTGCGAGGGTTCTGCGACCCAGCTTTCTTTCTCCCCAAGAAGCACTGATCTGCTCTGTTTGAGTTTCCTGAGCCTTGTCTCCGGGGAGGGAGGAGACAGGGAAGGGGTGGCAGTGGTGTGTGGTGGAGTGTTGGGGGAAGGTCCACTTCCTTCCCAGGTAGGCCGGGTCTCATTCCCTGCAGGGTCCCAAAACAGAGCAGGCGTGGTGGGGGGTTGAATGACTGAGGGAAGGATAGAGCCCATGGAGTATGCCGCTACCACCATGCAAGCCAGGTGAGAGGTCAAGGGCTGTGCTGGCTCAGACTCCTGGAACCGCTCCCGGTGCCCAATGCTGAGTCCGTGGGATGCCGTGGAACCCACATGCGGACCTTGAGGCAAGATCCACCTCTGGGTGCATTGAGCTTAGAGGCTTCAGCCTACCTGGGCAGTGAGAGAGGCTAGGGGAGGGGTAGCACCCAGGTCAAGCCTGGGCTGCATCCAGCTCCAACTGTCCGTTCTTGTCAGATCTATGGATCCGAGTATGAGCAGGAGAGCTGGGACCCTGGGCATTCTTCCCCAGCTCAGCCCTTTCGCCCTTAGCAAGGGAGTGGCATCTGCTTTGGAGGCCAGACTGGTGCTGTATCCCCAACATGTTGAGAGACTTTGGGCAAGTTAAGTAACCCTCTGAACCTTTTATTCCTCTTCAGAGAGGTCTCTTAGGACCTTTATCATATTGTACAGGGTCAGAGGGCCAGAGATGAGCAGGGACAAGCCGTTATCTCCCCTCCCCTCCACCCAGAGGGATGTTCC
Source organism: Lasiurus cinereus (assembly GCA_011751065.1). Classification (NCBI taxonomy): domain Eukaryota; kingdom Metazoa; phylum Chordata; class Mammalia; order Chiroptera; family Vespertilionidae; genus Lasiurus; species Lasiurus cinereus. Next base: position 2,947,632 of record JAAGEH010000030.1, on the reverse strand, counting down.
CCAGGGTCCTGACCGAGTAGCTGCCCAATCTGGTGTGGCCTTGAGAAGCTGCCAACGATACTGTGGGGCTGTCCACTGTCCGTCCCGGCCACCCTGGGACCCTTGGTGCTCCTCATTATCCCAGTACACGAGCCAAGACCCTGCCACTGAGAGGACAGTTGGGCCAGGCCTGCCATCTAGCACTGGGTGACTGACCGAATGAGCAGACAGTTCAGCTTGGGGCACCAGCAGGATGGCAGCAACACATGTGCACACCCATGAGTGGAAGAGATTCTGCTTTGATGATCATATCCAGAATTGTGCGATTGAAAACCCAAAAAGAAGTTGCTTTCATTTCAGCACATGTGTATGTATTGTGCTTCTGGGACTAATATCATTTCTGTTGTGAATTATGTATGGGGAACACCAGCCTTTCTTCAAGGGTAGGGCATCTAAATGCCTTAATCTGACCCAGATGACTCCCGTCCTGAGCTGCCCTAGGACTACCCAGCTGACCTTCTCTGAGCCACTCTGTCTAGCCGTGAACCAGAAGAGCCTGACTTAGTCATTCATTTACTCAGTAAACATTGTCTGATGCCAGGTCGTCTTGCCAGGCTCTGAGCTGGACACTGACAAAGTCAAGATGAGGAAGGCATGGTCTCTAGGAAGGGCACCAAGGAGGAGGGAAGCAGGGGGAAGGGATGAATTTTGTTTTCTCTGCCCCAAACCTTCCATTGCTCTTGGAATAAAGTTAAGGCTCCACATTGTAGCCCAAGAGGTGTGGCCTGGTCTGGCCCCTCCCACAGCACTGACTGAGTCTCTTACCGCTCTCCTCACTGATGGAGCTCTGTCTTGTGGCTCCTCCAATACATCTCATGGTTTCTCCCACCCCAGAGCCTTTGCATGTGCTTTACCCGGCACTTAAAAATCTCCTTTGGAGCTTCATCTCTTGATTGAAGCTCTAATGTCACCTCTTCAGAAAGGCCTTCCTTGCATACCCTTGCCCCTCTGAGTCATTTTTTATTACATCACCCTAACCCAGTGTTCGGCAAACTGTGGCTTGAGAGCCATATACAGCTCTTTGGCCCCTTGAGTGTGGCTCTTCCTCAAAATACCACAGCCTGGTCTACTCTTATTTTGAAGAAATGGCATTAGAAGAAGTTTAGGTTTAAAAAATTTGGCTTGTTGAAACCGGTTTGGCGCAGTGGATAGAGTGTCAGCCTGCGGACTGAAAGGTCCTGGGTTCGATTTCCGTCAAGGGCCTGTATCTTGGTTGCGGGCACATCCCCAGTGGGGGCGTGTAGGAGGCGGCTGATTGATGTTTCCCTCTCATCGATGTTTCTAACTCTCTATCCCTCTCCCTTCCTCTCTGTAAAAAATCAATAAAAAATATTTTTAAAAATAAAATAAAATAAAAAATAAAAAAGTTGGCTCTCAAAAGAAATGTCAATCGTTGTCCTGTTGATATTTGACTCTGTTAACTCATCCCTCCTTTCCCGCAGAGGGATGTTTGCCGCCTGGGGTGCCCGTTCCCCTTTCTCTACCTGCTGAGTCAAGGTTTGGAGTTCATCTTGGACTATGAGAAACCATTAGCACAGCCACTGGCCTAATCCATAGTACTGCTTCTCCCAACCTGAAATTATAGCACCTGTTTCCTCTTTATTGTCTGCCTCCCTCCCTAGACTGTGAGCCTGAGGGCAGAACAGAATGAGATTCACTGATATATATATACCAATATATATATATATATATTTACACACACACACACACACACATATTTATACACCATTGCCTACCACATGATGGGAACTTAAGACATTGCTGAATGATTGATGAATGAATGTAGTGCTTAAGGTTCCCACAGGACATCAAGAGGGTGGGTATCCTGGAAGCAGAGCTAGAGCTCTGGCCATCAGTGCCCTGCCACAGGCCACCTGTGTCTGTATCTAGTCCTGAGGAATAAGTAGGGGGGATGGGGTTGCATGTGTCGGCCTGGGAAGGGGAGAGCCCCACAGGATTCCAGCCTCAGGGCATGCATATTGCAGGAGGCTCATTCCCTGCATATTAACTTGCTGCTGGACTGGCAGCTCCCACTGCTGCTGAATTTTTCAGCATCAGGGCAAATGGTTGTTTGAGGGTGGGGGTTGGGAGGACAGAGCATCCAAGTTCAGAAGGAAGGCCATGTGCACTTTTTGTGTCCGTATCGCTTGCAGCCATTTAGGGAGGACTTGCTCCTAGGTGGCCATGCATGCATGCTACACATGCAGCTGCATGTCTGAGTGTGCTGGGCCTTTAACTGGCCTGCAGGGCACTAGGTGACTTCTGCTTCACATGCCATCACTTCTAAACCCAACAGAGGGAAGGAAGGGCCCTTAGAGAGTCCATGGAGGGTCAGGGCTAATGCTTAGTGGCAGCAAGCATTTATGGAGAACAGATGTGTACCTGGCACTGTGCTGGGCACTGGGGACCTGCCACACTAGAGAAGCTCCTAGTCCAGGATATGGGGCTGAAGGAAGAGGGAGATAGACATGGACATGACAGGGGAGTCTCTTCGTTTAGCCTTCAGAAGGAGGCTAAAAGAAGGAAACATTTATGCTGAGCTTTGAAAATGAATTGGAAGCTCAGCGGGCAGAGGAAGGGAAAGGGCACCCCAGGCAGAGGGTGCCCCAGGCATGAGGCATGAAACTACAGTACCTGACAAGCTTGCAAATCGTGTGGTTTGGTGCAGAGGAGAATGCCGGAAGGATGCCGGGCTGCAGGGATGAGGCTGCGAGAGAACGGGTTCTGATCAGAGTGGGCCGTGTTAGGTTAGATTTTATTCTGAGGACTTCCCTGGAACCACTGAAGCCAACTCGGGTTTTAGAATGATTTGTGTAGTCACCAAGGGAAAGTGAATTCAACAGATAGGTTTTGAGCACTTACTCTGTGCCAGGCACATGCTGGGTCCTGAGGACTGAGTTCTGAATGAGGCACGCACATCTCAGCCCAGCAGTGCGAACACCAGGGTGTAGCAGGTAGGAAGTTTGGCACACAAACTCGAGAAATACCCCATCTCTCTATTTTTGTTAAATCAGTTCCAATCTGACTCACTTGCCAATGAGTTGGCAGAAAATTCTACCTCAACTGCCCCTGGTTCCCCCCGGTGAGGCTTGTGCAAGGACCTGCCACCCCACCTGGGCCCACACATGGAGGAGTGGCTTGTCTTGGGTCTACATTGGTCACACAGAGATGGTGACTGTCCTGGTCTACATGGTCCCTTGAGATTCAGCAACTCGGCAGCTCCCCTGACACTTGGAGGCACCGAGGCTAGTATCCCAGTGTTTGGGTTCCAGCCTGCCCAGATACATGGCTCCGGTCATCTGTCAGGAGAGGTGCTGCTGGACACAGGTGCCCCCTGCTCACAGAACCCCCACTTCTGCTCCCGCTCCAGCTGTCTGCTCTCTCTCCTTTATCCACCCACAAAGGCTGTCCTTTTCTCCCCATCCCTTGGGAACACCTAACACAGTCACTTCCGGGAGGTGAGCTTTTTTAAAAGTCAGGATGAGCCATCAGACCTCAAGCAGCTTTTGTGTTCAGCCCCCCACAGTTCCCTGAGGCTAGGAAAATCAAAGGGCTTGGCTACCAGCTTGGAACTGGGAGGAAAGCAAGAAAATTAGCATTGCAACAAATTATCCTGCTTCCAGAGTGGATAGATAGGAGAGACCTAGGCAGTGCTACTCAGAGGGCAGAGAGGCACCTGGGAGCGCAGACAGGGGGAATCTAACTCACACATGGGGGTTTGTTTTTGCCAAACTGAGCCCTGAGGAAAAGTTTTAGAAAGAGGAAACAGCAGGGGTGAAGGTCTCAAGGTAAGAGCCTACAGGGGTGTGTGACAACAGGTAGCTGCTCTGTGAGAAGAGCTAGGACCGAAGGAGACGGGGCTGGGTGGGTGGTGGAGCCTCCTCAGTCCCATGCCGAGGTCTGGAGTTCATCTTGACTATGAGAAACCACTGAAAGATTTTAATCAAGAAGTGGCAGTTCCAGATTTCTGGCTTAGAAACACTAGTTGGCTGGTAGTTGGAGAAAGGGTAAAATTGGAGGAAGGGGGAGCCACTGGCAGGAGCTGCAGGGATCCAGGCAAAGGATGGTGGCTGCCTGGATGGGTGGTAGTGGTGGTGATGGAGAGAGAGGGCATCATCCATAGTTAAGTGTGAGGAAGAAAGGGGGTAGGGGGTGGGGAGGACAGATCTTGAAATGACCATGTGGGCGAATCCTTGAGATGGAGCAGCCTGAGCAGGATGGTGGCGTGTAGATGCCAGTGGGACCACCAGGGAGAGGCAGGATTTGGGTGCAATGGATCCCTCCCACCACCCCACCTCTGCATCCCGAGATTCCCAAACTTTCCACTAGATGGAGGGCTGGTGCTGGTAGACCGACTCCTCTTTCCATCCTGGGCTCCTTACCCCCTCAGTGAGATGGGCCTCCACTTAGGCCTTCTCAAACCCCGTGTCCTTGAATTCGCCAGGCAAGCTCATGTATTCGGGGCCATCAGCTGCCCCCACACCCCACGTTAGTGACCTCAGCTAATTGGGGTCCAGTAATAGGGGCATCAGCCCAGAGACCTCTGTCCCAGGTGACTCCCTGTGCCGCTCTGTGCCTATAGGGGTGTCTCGGGGCTCGGGAATGCCTCAGCCTGTTAGACCTTCCGCAGATACGTCCTCAGCCAGAGGCCTCCCGGTCCAGTCCACCACGTCAAGGGCGCCACGGTTGCTCCTCCGCCCCCAGCTCTCTCCTCCCTGACCCCACGCGGGGGGAGGAGGCCCCCTTTCCTTTCACTTCGGCCCCAGGCCCCAGAGGCAGGCCCAGCTCCAGGCCCAGGCTATATCAGATGTCCAGCAGCTAGGCCATGCTGGATCTTGGGAGCAAGATACGAGGTTGACCGGAGCTGGGCGGGGCCAGTTAGGAGGCGGGGCCGTGGGTGGGGCCCGATGCAGGCAGGGGGCGTGGCCAGAGCGGGCTGAGGCGTGGCCAGCGGCAGGGCGGGGCCGGATCCCCCAACCTGGAAGCTGCCCCGAGTTTCCACCCACCAGTCACTTGGGGCGCCCGGAGCCCCGCCCGCTTCGGCCCCCAGTTCAATAGCGGGACAGGCCGACTGTCTGGCCCCACTTAACAGAGGTCGTTCTTGGGAGGCCGCGCCCAGCTCCCTAGAACGGCCAAGCCCTGAGGGGAGGCAGGGAAAAGGGCTCAGGGACAGAGACTCCCGGCCTGCACTCACCCTGCGTTCCCCGCCCCAAGTGCCCCCTTCTTTTCTGGTTGTCCGCGGGAGGGCCTGAGGACTGAGCTCCGAGCCCAGCCCAGCCCAGCCGAGCCCGAGGAGCTGGTCCCGGTGTGGCCCCTTCCCTGCCCCTCAGTGCTCAGGCCTGCAGCCGGCTCTAAAAATAGACCAAGGCTGGGGACCGTGCCCACCCAGGAGGGGGTCTGGGAGGCCTGAGTCACTCTGCAGGGAGGGCATCCCGCCCTTCTCTGGAGCCCGGGCCGCCGTGACGGCCAGGCATCATGCTCTTGGCCCAGCTCGGTGCTCTTGGCCGGGCCCTGTGGCCAGGGAGCGGGCCAGGCAGTGGGGGCTCAGGCCGGTGAACTGCGCAGTAGCAGCCACAGCCGGGAAGGATTAGTAGTTCCTGGCCCTGATTTATTTAGTTGTTTTTGTGCGTCTGGCGGCGGCTGCGTAAAAGCAAACCTCTTTGGCGGGACAGTCATGTCTACACCTGCCGTGCTCTCCCGCCCAGGCCCAAGGGACTGTTCTCTGGGTGGGGACCTGGGCTTGAAGAAACAGAAAGTCCTAGCGTGGTTCTTAGTGACGCTGGAGTTCACATGCCCATTCTACAGATGAGGAAACTGAGTCCCAAAGAGAGGAAGGGGCATGTCACACAGTAGAGATTCAAATCCCAGCTCTGCCTCTTAGCAAGACACTTCTTGGGGCCTGTGGTCTTACCATAAAGGGCTCACATTGAGGATGACACCCATGAACCTGTGAGATGGAAATAATGACAGATACTTAGGATTGTCCCGATGGTTAAAATTATTTTTTAAAAAACAGCGTAGGCATGTTAGGAGTTACAGTAGGCACAGTTTCAAGCCCTGCTTGGCAAGTGAGTTACCATCAAACTTGGGGAATATCCCCAGGTTCAGCTTTCCCTTGTTGTCAAAGGGCATGGACCCTCCTCAGGGCAAATAATGCATCAAGGCAGACCTTGTTCTTGAACCCAGGTTCAGTCCCAAGCTCTTTCCTTCTGTCTTCAGCCACCGGTCCTCACACCAGTGTCAGGCTTTCTGAATGGTCAAGGCTGACAATACTCCAAGTGATTTTATTTATTTACATATTATTTGCTACTTAGGTCACTTTGTAGGGGGGAAAAAGCCAAACCCTGTGTTATATTTATCAGAAATATCATTTACCTCTTAAAGCTACATGAGGTCAGCTATGTAAATATTTAAAGGGGCCGGGGGACTCAGAGATGAATATGGGTGTGAGGTGCAGTGGGCAAGAGTACCTAGTGAATTACTATTTTTCCTCCAGTAAGAATAATGTTAATAACGACACGTTTGAGTGAGTGTCTACTTTGGGTTTGGCTTAGTTTCATATTATCTCATTTAATCCTCTCCCAAATTCCATGTAGTTAGGTGTTATTATTACCCCATTTTACAGGTATGGAAACTAAGAGCTCAGAGAAGTGAAGCGATTTGCTTAAGAGAATAAAAACCAGGAAGTTAGAAGTAGCAGAACCAGAACCAAACCCTCTCAGAACTTTGATTTTACTTTCTGCCTTGTTGAAAAAGTTGGGTTTTCACTCTAAACTTTCTCTCCTTCAGCCTCCCTTCTGGGCTAGGTTGTCAGGCCTCCCCGGCCCAGCCCGGGGCACCACTGGGAGACGCTGGAGCAGGCACTGGGGCTGGGCAACCGCAAAAGCGTCTCTCCACCCAGAGGTTCCAGGATTCGAAGAAATTACAAGTCCAACTGTCTCAGTCTCTTACATGCAAGGAAAGAATCTGGGAGTCCCTGAATGCTCCCTTCCTCACCACACCTCCCCGAGGACACGCCACGGAGAGGAGTTTGTCCTGGAAAGGAGCCCCCTCTTTCATTCATCCAGCAAATCTTTATAAAGTGCCTCGTCTCTGTCATAGGCTCTGGGGATAAAATAGTAGCCAAAGCAGCTCTTTCTATGGCATACAGTCTAGCAGGGTAAAGACAGTCAAATGAATCAGTGGCTGATAATTGATTACACCCTTCCCTCTCCCAAGCTTCTGTTCAGATTTACCCTCCCAGCTGCCTTCTTCACGGCCTAGTGGGAAGGGAGGTGAAGACAGTCTCAAAGCTAAACGTTGGGGTGGGAGCGGGAGGGGAGGGAAGCCTGCCAACAGATTGCGGTTGTTGTGGGGAGGTTGCACTTTCTCATCTTACGTGCAGAAGAGCTGGCATCTACTGAGTTCCAGGAACTGTGCTCCCTACTTTATTTGTACCATCTCAGGCAACCCTCACAGCATCTTTGCGAGCTGTGGACAATTCTGTTTTACCAACGAGGAAAGTGAAACTCACTCCAAGAGGCGAAGTGATGTGCCAACATTCACACAGCCAGTAAGTGGCTGAGGTGGGCTTTGAACCCAGTTATTCTGGGGCTGGAGCCCCCAGCCTTCGCCACTATGCGGAGTTCTTATTTGAGTTTTTAGGTGAAGAAACTAAGATCCAGAGAGGACTTGGGATTGGCTAAAGGCCTCACAGCACAGTAGGTCTCACTTGAGTTGATTGGTAGCCAAAGGGAGGCCTGGGGAAAGGTATACAAACGGTCCTCCCAGGGCCTTCGGAAGCAACGCTTGCCCCTAAAGGGACCATTGGGGGTGGGCAGGGTCTTGAGGACAGCTGAGGTGAAGGTCAGTATGGGTGTCCTCAGTGGCACTGAGGCCTCTTGGATGCCTTAGCAGATGTGGGCTACACCCACTGCCCGTCCTTTGCTGTTCTGAGATGTCACCCCTGTGCCGTCTCTGTGCAGGCCTGAGGAGGTGGCTGGAGACAGGAAGGGGACGTTTAGCTCTTCATCCTCTGGAAGCTTCAGTCTGCCTGGAGGAGGGGGGACTTCCAGGGCTGGGGATCTTTAAGCATTAAGCATGTCTGAGCTTTTCCTAGGTGCCAGCTCTCCCTTGCCATTATCTCCTTTCATCGATTAAATGGCTGTCATAATATGGCTGTCATTTCTGCTTTTCAGAGGAAGAGGCTAAGCAATACCTCCAAGGTATCAAGCCGGCAAGAGCCGGAGGCAGGATTTGAACCCTGGCACAGGTGATCTCATACCACGTTCTCTGCAGGGTTCTCCAACGTGGCCAGCAGCCTCAGCGTCGCTCAGGAACTTGTTCAAAAAGCAAACCACTGACTCAGAAACTCTGGGGTGAGGCCCGACAAGCAGTTTTGAGTCCTCTGAGCCCCAGAACTTATGCTCCACTGCTTTACAGCTGCTGGAGAGCTACGGGGGAGCTGTTTGAGATGACGACCCTTGCTCTACCACTTCCCAGCCCTATGATCTCCATACTTAAATCTGGAATCCTGATTGGCAGATGACAAAATAAAGGCTCAGAGAGGGAAAGGGACTTGCCCAGACCTCTTCTGTGTGGGCTCTTTCCCAGGGAGGACTCTGCCCGGTGGGCCTGTCCCAAGGTGGCCGGTTCAAATCCAGCTCCGTCCTTGCCAGCTGTGTGACCCAGAACCGATCACTCACCTGCTCTCCGCCTGCCTCCTCCTGCTCAGAAGGGGATGGAGACAGTGCCTGGGCCTCCTGTGGTTACTGTGAGACTAAAATGAGTTTCTCTGTGCGTGGTGCCGGCCAGCACTTTAGAAGGGCTCCAGAGATGTGAGCTGCTGTTATTAAAGGCAGAGCCAGCATCAAACTCTGGTGTCTTCTACTGGCCCCCACCCCTGGTCAGAGAATGATTAAGAGTTGAAAGGGGGTCAGAGAGTGTGGGAGTTCTGAGAAGCAGGCTTTCTCCGCCTTGGCACTGACATTTTGGGTCGGATGATTCTGCCCTGCGGGGCCGGCCTGTGCAGTGCCAGCATCGCTGGCCTCTCCCCTCCAGGCATTGTCTCCGGACAGTGCCCACAGCCTCCTGGGGAGCAAAGTTGCCCGGGATGAGAACTACTGAAGCAGTCAAGGCCTTTCTGGTGCTTTTAGAGGCTTTACCACACCAGGTGGATTAACATGGGATCCTACCGTGTACCTCATGGTATGTGGGCCCAGGGCCCCACAGTGGGTGGAGCGAGGACAGCAATCCAGGGCTCTTGTGTCTGTCACTTCTCCAGGGGTCCCTCAGGACAGGTGGGCAGAGCCAGGGGACAGCCAAGCTGGGGCCTGGAGTGTTCTGCCTTCTTCTTGCCTGACCACTGCCACATCCACCAGGGTCTGGGCTGACCTCTCCAGAAGCACCCAGGTTATCAAACCAAGCGGGTGCCTGGTGCCATGAGCTACTGAGGTAGGACTCGCTGGTCGGACATAGAAAACTGTTGCCGAGGCCAGAGCTGCCAGGGCCCAGGGCGTGGAGCTCACCGTGGCCCTGCAGGGAAGGCGGGCATCGGCGGAGTGGCGCACCAGTTTGCCCGTTGAGACCATAAAGCTGCCATCAGTGGTGAATGATGGGTCTCCCTGCCACGGGGATGCAGACAGCCATGAGACATGGTGGCAGGATTGATTTAGGGCCAGGAGAGGGCGGGAGGGAGAACGAGAGATGGAGTCAGAGAGTCAGAGAGACAGAGCCAGCGACAGGGACGCGGGCAGACAGGGTGGAGAGAAGCAAAGAACAGGGCAGCTCTGAGATAAGCAGAGACAAGGAGACAGGGATATAAAGACACAGGGAGTGTGAGCAAAAGACAAAGGCCAGAGACGCAGAGTTAGACACAGATCCAAGAGCAGAGGGAAGCAGGAATAGAGAAAGAGACAAAGACGAGAGCGTGCTGGAGAGGAGCCAGTCAGAGACGGAGAACCAGAGACCTGACACAGGCACAGAGAAAAGAGGACAGGGACGAAGAGACAGTGAAGGAAGGAGACAGGCCAGAGACACCCAGAGAAACCCAAGGAGGTGGAGACACGCCTTGTCCTCCTCTCTCAATCTCCACTATGACCCAGACACTGTGTGTGGGTGTCTCTGCACACGTGTACATTCATGTTTTGTTTTTGTTAATCCTCACCTGAGGATATTTTCTTGCCATTGATTCTTAGAGAGATTGGAAAGGAGAGAGGAAGAGAGAGGGGGGGTGGGGAGAAGGGGAGAGAGAGAAAAAGAGCAACATGGATTGGTTGCTTCTCACACACACCCTGACTGGGGCTGGGGATTGAATGTGCAACAGGGATGCAGACAGCCAAGTATGTGTCCTCCTTGATCAGGAATAGAACCGAGACCCTTTGGTGCATGGGCCAACACTTTAAGCTTCGCCAGCCAAGGCGTGTACATTCATGTCTGTGCTTTATGTCACACCTCCTATGGGTGCATGTCTGTGTCTGAGCTCAGACAGTGACAGTGCTCGTGTACACTGGGCCCTTAACTCCCCAGGGGGTGCCTGTGGGGTGCCAGGCTCAGCTGTAAGGCGGTAAGTACCAACGGACAGGGGCTCTCATGGAGCCTCTTGTTTATTAGTAGATGACAGTACACAAACAAACACATACCAGAGCTAGTCAGAGATTTAAAACAGAGTCATGTGGCCCTAACTGGTTTGGCTCATCAGATAGAGAGTTGGCCTGTAGATGGAAGAGTCCCAGGTTCGATTCCGGTCAAGGGCACATGCCTGGGTTGCAGGCTTGATCCCCAGTAGGGGACACGCAGAAGGCAGCCGATCTGTGATTCTCTCTTATCACTGATGTTTCTATCTCTTTCTCCCTCTCCCTTCCTCTCTGAAATCAATAAAAGAAAGAGACCTGTTGGAGAGCTAACCTAGCAAAGCTCAGGGACAAACGTCCCAGGAACAGGGAAGCGCTGGTGCAAAAGCGCTGTGGACAAAACCAGTTTGGCAAATTCAAGACTGAGGAAGAAGCCGGTGAGGCCGCAACTTCTGCAGCTTCTGGGGTGAGGTGTTGGACAGGAAGGCAGAGGCCAGATCACGAAGGATGTGGGAAGGCCAGGGAAAGATTTTGGCTTGTATTGTGGGTGAAATGAGACCAGGAAGATGGATGCAGAAGACTGAAATCAACAGCTACAGATTGGAAAGGTCTTGCTAGCTGCTGGGTGGGAAGTGGAGGTTGGAAAGCTCCTACAACAATCGGGACAAAGGAGGATGGCGGCTTGGGTGAGGGTGAGGAGAAGTGGGTGGATACGGGCTGTATTTTGGGGTCGATTGGACAGGATGGTGGTGGTTGGGAGGGAAGGAGGGGTGAAGTAAAGGAAGGAGCCAATAATGAGTAGGTTTTTAGACTGAACATCCAAATGAGTTATGGTGACATTTACTAGAATGAGGTAGAAAGGGAGAAACAGATCTATGGAGAAATAACCAAGAGGTCTGTTTTGAATGAGATATGCTTGTGCGCTTGTGTGTGTGCGCGCGCGCATACGCTAGGGCCTAGGTATGTGTGTGTGTGTGTGCGCGCGCGCGCGCATGTGGAGCTTCAGACCGCCTCTGCTTGGCTGTCTGGGGGCTCCTGGGCCTGTCTGGGACCAAGCCCTGTCTTGGCTCTTCACTCCCCCTCCGCTCCCGCCCCGGTGCTGCCGCTGCCAGGCAGGGATTCCCCACTGGCCAGCTGGGACGGTATGGTGGCTTGGCCCTTGGGCACTGCCGACATCTGGGTACACTGCTCCCAGCCCAGGAGGCCTTGTAGGCCCACCGGCAGTGGCAGCAGGCTCTAGGGCAGCTGGTGGCGATTAGTAGCGCTGATTACCTTGTGGCAATGCCATCTGGGGTGAGGGCACTGAGCCCAGACCCAAGGATACCCTGCTTGCTGGCGTGCAGGGATTTCTGGGGCTGAATGCATGTAATGTGTCAGCCTCACTACAGGCACACGTGTGTACATGCGTGCAAGTCTGAGTGTGGGTTTCCGTGAGAGCCATTTGTATCTGTGGCCACCTGTGTATGTGCTGTAGGTCTGCAGGTTTCTCTGCTTGCATATATGAGTAATTATGTCTGTGGGCATGGTATGTGTTTCTGTGTATATGTCTGGGGGTGCATGCAATGTGTGCATGTCCAAGTACCTGCAGTGCTGTGTGCATGCATTCTGAGAATTATGCACCTGGGTTTGAGTTCGTGTCTCTGTGTGTGTGTCTGTTTATGTGGAGAAGTATTAGGTATGTACATGTGTCTGCGTATGAACATAAGTACCTACATGTGCATGTGAGTCTACGCACACATGTCATGATAGAGCATATCTGACCTCATGCTTCTGGATGTATGTACATATGTGTTGGAGGGAGGAAGGGGCAGGGGCTCATTTCTAGACTGTGTCTGGGACAGTGTATCTAGGTCTAGCACGCACCCCCGGCTTGGCTGCTTTGGTGAGCACCTTTGGGTGCTGTGAGAAGTATCTGGCCTCCCCCTCTCAAGCCCCTCCAGCTTTGGGTCCGGCCGTCCCTGCTGCCCGGGAGATCTGGGGAATGAAGGGTAGGAATTTCCCAGAATGGCACAGTGGTTAGGAACTTAAGTTATGAGTCCAAGTTAGCTGGGCATGGGTCTCTGCCCAACTACCCACTAACCAAGGGCACGTTGTGTTCCCATGTTCCAGGTTTCCCCATATGTAAAATGGGGACAAGAACATAGTTCTCCCTGCTGGGTGGTGGTGAGGACTCAAGGAGTGGCTTATGGGAAGTTGTCACCACAGAGCCTCACCTGGCTGCGTGGCCTGCTTTTTCCCCACTGCCCACCCTCGGGGCAGCTCCCTCTGGCCAGGCTGCCCTGTGCCTCTCCACCCCTCGGGCCAGAGCACCCAGAAGGCTGCCCCCTCCCCCCACTTCCCGCCCGCTGAGCTCAGCGATTCCCAGGCTCCACCACTGTCGTAGCCACATCTGGGCCGGCTCCGTGCAGGGACCACAGCCGGGGCGCCTCCGTGGCCGTGGTTGGGGTTTCCGCTGACTCAGCGCCTCTGGTTCTGGAGGCGGGAAATCTTGGGTTAGATGGGGCCACAGGGCTACCCCATGTCGCTTCTATAGAAGCTCCCCCCCCAAACCAGTTGCTCCCCCTCACCCCCACACCATTCCTACCACTCATGGGCCTCTTGAACCTGCGTCTCTGTAGCTGCTCAGCCTTGGTGTCCAGAAATTGGCTGCCTCTGGGGGAGACCTTTGGAAGGGTCACCTTGACAATTTCCTTGCCTCTGGACAGAACTGGACACGTGACCTGCTCCCTTCTCCTCCTCAATTCTTCTTGCTTCCCCAGATCCCGGATGTAAAGCAACGCCTCTCCATCGCTGGGTATAAGCTTAAATCCCAGCCTCTCCCCTCTCCCCACCCCCACCTCCCGCCTGGTTCGCAATAATAATGATCCCAACAGTGAATATTTATTGAGCTCCTCTTTTGTGCCAAACCCAGTAGTAAGCATTTTTACAGATGTTAACTCGTTTCCTGCTCACAACAACCCTGTAAGGCATATAGGTCATTATTCTCTGCTCCGGAGGAGAAATGCAGCCAGAGGTGAACGGTATGTTTGAAGCCACAGAGCGGAGGGCAGGGACTGGAGCCTTGCTAACTGCCCGGAGGAAGGAAGAATAACGGGAAGAGGCCAGAGCAGAAGGGGTTAATTCAAACTCCCCTTCCTGGGTGGGGGCGGGGGCCGGCAGCACCCTCCCCCCAATTCGGACAGACCTAGAGACAGACTAACGGGAATGCGAGGATGAGAGACTGGGAAAAGCTGACCAAGGAGGCTTGGGCAGCAGCCACGTCACGGGTGCCATGGAAGTGGTGGCGGGGGAGGGTCTCCTCCCAGATACCCCAGCCATCAGGAGGCCCAGCCAGGAACGGGGGAAGGGGGTGGCACAGGGAGGCCCTTTCAGCTCAGGCCTGGCTCTTAAAGGGCCGGCCTCCCCGCCCACCCACCTGCCCCCAGAGCCCCCTTGTAAGGCAGTTCTGGGCACGCAGGGTCCCGCCTTGCTGGCTGGCTGGCTGGCTCGCTCACCTGGCGGGAATTGGGAGGGCGGGCCTAGGAGGACAGCCAGGCCAGGAACGGGTTGTGTGTCTGCAGCCTCTGCCGCTGCCGAGCCCCCTCCTGGCCCTCCCGCCCTCCTCCTGCCTGGCGGGCGGGTCCAGCTGTGTTCCATTAGCCGCCCTGGCCGATCCCCAGCCCCCTAGAACCTCCCCTTCTTCCCCCACCCGGAGTGGCCGGCAGTCCCGCCAGTCCCAGCAGGCAGGCCGAGAGCCCGGGCAGCATTCAGCCCCAAGAGCTCGGGACCTGGGACACTGGGGGCCCGAGGACAGCCAGAAGTGATCGAGGACTCCCCTGTGGGCCTGAGGAACCAGGCCCTACTCCCGCTGGCTGGCTGGCTGGCTGCACTGGGCTACACTGGATTCTCAGTGAGGTAGGGGGATCTCCAGCCACGGTAAGTAGGGGGCGGAGAGGGCTGCTTCCTGGCTCTGGGCTGCAGGGTACCTTCTGCCCTGACTTGCTGTGTGACCTGGGGCAAGTGGCTTTCCCTCTCTGGATCTCAACTGCCTTCTCTATAGGGGATGAACTCTAAATTGAGTCCTAGTTCTGCCTCTCCTTACCTTCAGATCTGTGCCTTTGTATTGGGGGGATCATCTCCATGGCAGGTTCTGTCCCTGAAGCCACTGGCTCTGGCTGGAGCCAGGGGAGGGGAGGCCAGAGACAGGAGCGAGAAGGGGACACAGATACACCGATGTTCACGCCTCCACATGCATTCACACGTCTCAAACAGTTGGCAGCCCTCCGTTGACTGGAAGGAGAGGAGGCCAGGGTTGGGTTTGAGAGATAGGATGTGCCCACCATCAGAATGGGGGATGATAAATAAAGTGGGGACAGTTCTGCCCCAGGAAGAAGGGGTTTGGGGTCCTATCTCCGAATACATTGAGGGGAGGAAGTCCTTTCTGTTCTCATTCCCTATCCAGGGCTGAGGGAGGAGAAATAGAATTCATGACAGCCGGAGGGAATGAAGTCAGACTTGCATAAGAACTTCCCTACAGGAAGGCCATTCATAGGCTAGCTGTGTACACGTGTGTATGCGCAAGCTGTTGTGTCTGGGTATGTTGGTGAACATAGATCTCTGTGAGCACGTCTGTGTACAGGTAGGCTTGTATGCATATATGTGTCTGTGTGTATAACCTGTGTATATCTGTGTGTCATGCTGACACATAGATGACTCTGCGCGTGTGTGTGGTGTGAGTCTTGGGGAGGCTGACTGATATATGGCTCTGCTGACTGCTTGCTGAGCCTGCATTGATTTATCTGGGTCCATCCATCCGGGGTTTAATAAAACTAAAAGATGAACATCCATCAGCACCGAAGGTTGGCAACAACCTAAGCCCCGGTGGCCTGCTCTCCCGCTCACTGAACCCCTGGGGGAAGCTTCCTTGGCGCACATACAGCCCAGTGATGCCCGGAAACAGCCCCGTTGTCAGCCCTGACCTTGTGGGTGACTAGCAGGGCCTCCCGGCTGAGCTGGGTGCAGCTAGCCAGGTGCCAGGCTGGTACATACAAATACAGCGCACAGGCTGATAAACGATTGAAATACTTCCAAATGTATTGGTGAATGGCCTCTGCCTCAAGCCCCCTCACTGTCCTCATCGGTCCGGCCTTCTAGAACCCTCTAGATGTCTCCTCCATGCAGCGACTCTCCACTGGCACAGCCAGATGCCGCTTGGACTCTGTGCTCCTGCCAGCATTCTGCTCTGGCTGCTTGTCCATGCCATGCCGGTAGTTAAATATTTTGAATATCACCCTGGCCCGAATCGTAGCCCAAAGCCTGTGGCTGGGCCCCTGAGAGGGACGGATGCCTGGCCAGACCTCCTGCCACCCCAGACCAGAGCTTGGGCCCCAAGGGTTGGCTGCTACTTGCCCACATGTGGAATTGTGCCGCGTGAGCTCAGCAATCCACTTTCCTGGTTTCTGTGATTTTCAGGTGCTGCGGCTGTGGCCGGCTTCTCTGAGCCAGGATGTGGGCATCTTGGGCCCCTGGCCTGTGGCTGCTTGGTCTCTGGGCCACCTGCAGCCAGGGGGCAAATACAGGTGAGGTGACACATGAGGCTTGTGACTGGCTCCCTGAGGTGCCAGGTCCTGTGTACCTATGTGACCTGGGCCATGTAGGCATTTGGAGAAGAGTCTGGAGGCTGGGTGCAGGGTGGCCTGGGGTGTTTGTGTATGTGAGCCTGTGCCAGGTGAGCTCGTGTGTGTGTGTGTGTGTGTGTGTGTGTGTGTGTGTGTGTGTTTCTGCCTGCACACGTGTGTGTCTCTGGGCCTCTCTGTGTTTGTATCTCAGAGTCGCTCTATGCATCTGTGCCTATTCCTGTGTCTCTATGTGTGAGACAGCGACCATCCTCCCTGATACATCAACCTCTCCTGTGCACAGAGTGCTGGTCGGGCCATGGGGTAGAGAGGAGCAGGCAGTGAGCTCTCCTGCAAAAGGAGGCTGCATCCTGAAAGAGACCCAGGCCCCTCTGATCCTTTTCAAGGTGGGACCCCATCCTCCAGCCAAGTGCTCCTCCTCCTCGGCTAGCCCTGGATCTCAGATAAAGGGCCCGCCTTGAGGCCCAGACGCTGGATGAGACAGAGGGTGCAGCTCTCCAAGGCCCAAAGCCAGAGGAAGTTGACCGGGCAACTTGCCCTGCCCTGCTGGGTGCCCTCTGGGCTCGGTAGTTTAGCTCCCAAACTGAGCAGAAATAGAACAAACTAGAACCCAAATCCAGCCGAAGGAGGCTGATGCGGGAGGAGTATGCATCTGGGGGCATGTGACCGCCTGTGAATTGTGTGTGTACATGTGTGTGTCTGCATGTGTGCACATGTGCGTTGCTCGCCTCTGTCTCACCGGGTCCCCTGAGGGATGGGGCAGAGGATTTCAACATCTGTAAGGAATTTGGGCCCCTTGCCATAGGGTGAGTCACCCATTGCTGCTGCTGTTGAATACAGTGATAATCTTTCTGGTCAGACCTGGGGGAGGGAGGCTCCAGTGGAGTCATCGGGCTTAGGAATCCAGATGTCTTCTTCCGGCCAGGCAGCCAGCGAGTCCAAAGTGCAGCTTCCAGGAGCCGTGTTCACTGTCTTGTCCCAGCTACCACATCTGGATTGGTGGGAAGGCCTTTGTGCTTCTAGCCCCCCGTTTCTCCTGTTGTCACGCCTCTCCCAACACTTCTGCTCAGTCATGCCTAGGGAGGAGGCAGGCCCAGGGTACCCACCTGTCCCTTCAGGGTTTTAGAGGCCTGAGGGAAGCTATCCCTCTCCAGTAGCCTTCACCTCCTTGATAGCTGGTCCAAGGCACAGCCTGGCTACAGGTCCAGAGTGGGGGCTATCACCTCCTCCCTGGATCCCCAGGAGCCTGGCTGTGCAGCTACCTTAACCTGCGCACATCCATCTTTCTTCCAGGTGAGAAGTGCCCACCTTCACAGCAAGAAGGGCTCAAGCTGGAACACAGAAGTGACTTATCAACCAATGTGACTGGTGAGTGCCCCTCTCATCCTGCTGACCACACCCCCCCAACCTTTTTCTGGAGTGACCTGCACTCATCTGCCCTGCACTTGCTGTCTCCCCTGAAGGCTTCAACCTCATCCGCCGTCTCAACCTCATGAAGACATCGGCCATCAAGAAGATCCGCAACCCCAATGGGCCTCTCATCCTGCGACTGGGGGCGGCCCCGCTCACCCAGCCCACACGGTAAAGGCCCAGGGCGACCACTGGGCGTGAATACTGACCTCAGCCACACTCACCAGCAACGCTGGATGTTAAGGTGCTAAGGCTAGCAGCACCTGTGGGTCATTTTATCCCACCCCCTGGTTTCCACTTTAGGGCTTGCAGGGTGAGCAAAGAAGGGGTGCCTACCAGGCCCACACTCTGTCCCTCTCCTGTCTCTGGTTAGCTGTGGTTGGGGACAGGTCTGCATCCTGTGGGTGTCATGAGGACTAGAGGATGGGGTTGGAACCTGGCAAGTGTGTGTGTGTGTGTGTGTGTGTGTGTGTGTGAGAGAGAGAGAGAGAGAGAGAGAGAGAGAGAGAAGTCCAAACTCCCACAAATCCCTGGATATTCTGGCCTTTGCTTACCTCTCCAGCCTCATCTCCCAAAATGGTCCTCTTTCTTTCTTGCTTCTCTAGTCCTACCGAAACGTTTTCATCTTTTTTAGTGTCTCTCCTCCCTGCTTCTCCACCCCCCCCCACTTCCCTCCTCCAGTTATTCTCCCTAGGACATTCTGAATTCCTTGGAAGCACTTGTCACTATTGTAATGAGATGGCGAAATAGTCGTTCTGGGGATTCTTCCGTTTGTGGTCTGCTCCCCCATCCCCTCCCACCCTGTTAGACTTAAAAGCTCCGTGAGAGTAGACACCTTCTCTGTGTTCCCACGATTGTCCTCTCAGGCAGCCAGACCCCTCCCCTGGCACAGAGGAGGCACTGGAGAAATGTCTGTAAATGAATGGGTGTGTAGAGGTTGTGTCGGTTTGGGGGTGTGGGCCTGCAGGTATCTCATGTAGGTTTCATAGTCCCGAGGGCCCAGGGTGGGCAGTAGGTGGTCTCCCCCCTGAGCTTCAAGGCACCCTCCCTCCTCTGTCCCCAGCCGAGTATTCCCTCGGGGCCTCCCTGGTGAGTTCACCCTGGTGCTGACGCTATTGCTGAAGAAACACACCCACCAGAACACGTGGTATTTGTTTCAAGTGACCGATGAAGAAGGGTACCCGCAGGTGAGCCCCTCTCCTCCTCTAATGGCTCTTGGGGCTCTGAGAGCAGCACTAGTCCAGCCCAGCTCTGTCCCAGGTGGGGATGTCTGGGGCCTCCCCGCTACATCTCAGTGCCCACCCTGAAGGCCACCCCACCCCACCAGCATGTCTCTCATACTGTGACTCCAGCCAGCGTCCTTTCCTTCCCAGGCCTCAGTTTCCTCTCCTGTGACATGAGCTTGACGGCCCTTAGCGGTGCCATGCGGTGGTCCCGGGGCTCTGATCCTCTGTCCTGCATCTTCCCCAATGCCACCCAGATTTCCCTGGAAGTCAACAGCCAAGAGCAGAGCCTGGAACTGCGGGCCCAGGGACACGATGGCGACTTTGTGTCCTGCATCTTCTCAGTGCCCCAGCTCTTTGACCTGCGCTGGCACAAGCTGCAGCTGAGCGTGGCAGAACGCGTGGCCTCTGTGCACGTGGACTGCACCTCAGCCTTCTCCCAGCCGCTGGGGCCCCGGCGACCCATTCGGCCCGTGGGTCATGTCTTTCTGGGCTTGGATGCCGAGCAGGCCAAGCCCGTCTCGGTGAGTGCAAGGTGGGCCTCTGGCCTCCGCTCCCGCTTTCTGGGAGCCTGTGCGCGCTCCCTGGAATCTGTTTCTGACCAGGTCCTTCCCTTGCCCAGAGTCCTGGCATGGCTCCTCACTACCCCCAGATGCAGCCTAAACAGATTCACCTGGCATTCAAGGCCCTTCCGACTGGGTCCTTATAAATGTGCACTGTGGCAGCTTCGCTCTTCTCCATTCCATCCTGGCCGTCCACATCACCAGGACTGGCACATCTCCAGGCCTTTGCCTGTGCTGTTACCCCCACCTGTAGTGCTTTTCTTTGCATGCCCGTCTGCTGAAGATCTACTAGCCCTTCATGCCCAGCCTCACCCCCCATTCCTCTGGGCCAAGGTGAACATGTCCCCCTCCTCTCCCTCTTTCCTGCACGCGCAGTGCTGTTCTCCCTGTGGGGACAGCCATATTCCTGAAGGTCTCCCAGGCCGGACTAGAAACTCTCTGAGGCCAAATCCTCGGGTGGAGCCTCCTCTGTGCCTCACTGGGGACCAGGGCTGTTTGCTAAAATGAAGTGAAGCTGACTGGTGTGTCCTCTGCAGTTTGACCTTCAGCAGGCACACATCTACTGCGACCCGGAGCTCGTGCTGGAGGAGGGCTGCTGTGAGATTTTACCGGGAGGGGTGAGTGGCCTGGTCTCAGCACAGCGGGGGGAGTGGGTGTTGGGGCACTGGGCACGGGCACAGTGTGCTGGAGGTGGGCAGCCAGGAGGGGATGCCTAGAGATCTTCAGAGGAGTGGGTGAAGGGCGGGTGTCAGCCTTCTGTACTGAGCCCAGCCCTTCCCTCACACCGGGCAGTGCCCTCCAGAGTCCTCCAAGGCCCGCCGGGACACCCAGAGCAATGAGCTCATCGAGATCAACCCACAGACGGAGGGCAAGGTCTACACTCGCTGCTTCTGCCTGGAGGAACCTAAAAGCACCAAGGTGGGTGGGCATGGCAGGCAGACATGGGTCCGGGCAGACATAGGGAGCATACCCCTCACCCAACCTGACTGAGTTCTCCACCAGGGTCAGTTGTACTTGAGGTAGAGAGGACACTGGAAGTCTGCCTATGTGCGTACCATTCCTATAGGAATCAGGGAGGCAGAGAGACAGCCCACTGGGTAACACTGTGCCTGCCTGCCTGCCTGTTGGCATTGAGTTGTGCCCATCTAGCTCTGGCAGTACCCAGACCCTCATTGATGCCCTCACCCCTCTGGCCCTCCTGGTGAGGGCAAGATGAGGCTTGTAACCAAAGGCAGTTTCCAGGACAGGGATACCTGAGGCCAGAGGCCAGACCACACTGCTTCCCTTGAGGTTTTCTCATTCTCCCGGGCCCTGCCCCGGTCAAGGCCAGGCTGGTTCTGCACCCAGCACCATGCCAGCTGTCTGCTCATTTGCAGGTTCTTTAGGGGTAGCCTGGAAGCCCAGTTCCTCTCTTAGCCCCACCCACTGACTGGGCAACCTCCCTGCCCACTGGGCATCATGCCCAGCCCTTGGCTGCAGGAACACAGGATCTCATTGATTCATGATCTTATTTTCTCCGACATCACGTGGGTGGGGGGAAAGAAGGGGTCAGTGGGGTGTCAGAGGCCTGAACAGGCTCTTGATGCCCTGGGAGGTGCCAGATGTCACCTGTCTGAGTACCCCTTTCCAGCATGGGCCCCAGACTGACTCTCCTCAAAGCTTCCCTTCACTCTGTCTGCCCCAGGTGGACGCCCAGCTGACTGGAAGAATCAGCCAGAAGGCAGAAAGGGGAACAAAGGTAGAGATGGTGGGTGGGGGGAGGAGCCACGGTACCCTCAGTTTGCCCTCCATGCCCTCCATGCCCTATTGCATAAGAGACTCTACTCCCACACTCTTCCCACCTGTCCCTTTTGGACAGAGCTAAGACACATAGGTGCCAGCTCTGAGAAGGAAGGGTGAATGGGAGTGAGGCAGACACAGTACCTGACACTGCTGAGGGCACCTGCTCCTGGTGGTTCTTGGGCAGAGATGTTAGAAGCTGTGCCTCATCCCCTCCATTCCCTGCCCACCCCCATGCCCTCCCTCTTCCCAGGCCCATCAGGAGACAGCCCCCGATGAGGTAAGCCTCCCATCTAGATTGGCAAAAGAGCTCGGTTGAAGAGGTGCCAGCATGAACTCTTTGGACAACACTTTGGGGCACTGAAGCCTGGGCTTGGTGGTGTGGGATGACTACACAGCTCCCAGCATTCCTTGGGGGATCCATGTGGGTCAAGTTAGTGTGCTGCCTTCCCTTGGGGAGGGGGAGTTTTAGCTCTGGATACTCCTGCTGAGTTGGCAGCCAGTAATCATGGGCATCATGGGGAGAGCCCAGGCCTTGGCCTTGGGACCCCAGATTATAGACCTCACATGCTCTGTGACCCAGAGTCCATTGCTATTCCTCTCTGGGCTTCAGTGTCCTCCTCTGAGAAATGCCTGGCTCTGGGTGGGTGGAAATTAGGCTTATTGAATATGATTCCTATCTTCATGCTTCCTCAAACTTTGCCCAGAACATATATGATGTTCTGTGTGCTTGGTGCATGTGTGGGGATGCCTGGGTGGTCCTGAGCTCTCAGAGCTGACTTCCTGGTCTGTTCCTCCCTTTCAGTGCCCACCCTGTGTCCATGGTGCCCGGGAAAGCAATGTGAGTGGACAGAAGATGTGCAGCATGGGGTGGATACTGGCTGGGAGTGAGCGTGGCGTAGAGGTTTACTTGGCAGCTTCCTGGTTCCGGACAAGGGGTCTTTGTGCACTTTCATACTCCCTCTCTGCCCATCTCCCCGAGCTGGGCGTGACCCCCACCCCATCCTCACCAAGCCAGGCTGCAGGGAAGGAAGCCTCACGTCCTGTGATCTGGGCCATGTATACGGTGCAATGGGTTCGGGGTGCTGGCCAGGAGGATCAGGGCCTTGGCTGCAGATCCCAGCCTTGCACTTCCCCAAGGACCGGGGTCTGCTTTGCTTGAGGGCCCCCTCATCGTCTTGGGGGACTAGAGAAAGGGAAGGACTCAGAATGACACAGCCCAGCACTGGCCCCCAAAACACATGCTGGCTCAAGGCCTCCCTCCTCGCCCACTCTAGCTGGCCCTGCCCACCCTCCCTCTGGGGTCCAGAAGGACAAAGGAGAGGGACTCAGCGCAAGCCCAGCTGGTACTAAACTGCCTCTTCCATGAGCAGCATGAGTCACCACTTCCCCAGGGCCTAATATTCTGAGGTGACAAGTCACATTGGTCCACAAAGGCTACAACTCCTGCTCCCCTCAGCTCCAACCCCCCTGACTTGGGTGGGGTGGGGGGGTGCATTAGGAAGTGCCTCTTTTTCTATCTAGTCCCCAACCAAATCTGGAAAAGCTGCAGTCCAGAGATATACAGGGTTACCATGGCAACCAAACAGCCATGTTATCCTAGCAACTGAGGGTTGGAGCTAGCCAAAGCCAGGCAGGTTCAGTGGGTAGGTTGGATCCCTGTGCAAGTTTGACAGCCTTAGATACCAAGTCAGCTGGCCGGTTGCCTGGGAGACAGATCAGAGACTGGAGTTCTGCGTGTTGTTCCTGTCACCATGCGGTGTGACTCTGGCTAAATGGATTGTTCTCTCGGCCCAGTTTCTTCTCCCTCTCTGAGGTGTAATGCTCTCTTGTCTGTCCTCTCAGGTCACAACTGGTCCCTCTGACCTCAAGGTGAGTTCCAGATGGAGAGTAGGACACTCCTTCCCAGCCCATCCTATGGCATGTCACCTTGGGGCTGTGATTCTGTCAGGGCTACCTGAGCCTCTTTGTGTGTGTGGTGATTAGACATGTGCATATTGAGAAGAGTGAAGGTTGGGTGTGTATGAGGGTGTTAAGAACGGCCCTTTTCAGAGGCCCCGCTGCACATTAGGCCATGGGCCACACATCTATGACCTTCCCGAATCCCCTCAAGCATCCTTTTGGGGGGGTATTATCATGTCACGTAGGGGAAAACAGAAACCCCACCATCCCACGTGGGTGACGTGTGTGTCAGAGTTATTGTGTGTGTGTGGCTCCATGCACCTCTGGTCACATGTTTGCATGTGTGTAGCCCACAGTAGTGGTGTTGAGGGCTGAATCCATATACCTGTGGGCCTGACAGGACCCCAGAGCTCGTGAGTGATGGGGTAGGCCGCATGCGTGCGAGTGTGAGCTTGTGCGTACCTGTGAGTGTGTAATAGCTCTTGGGGCCACTCTCATGTGTGTGCTGACTGAGTGCTAGGCCCTGTGCCAAGCACTCTACCTGCAGCAGAAACACCTGGCACCACACGATGAGATAGTTAACTGACATGAGCCCCATTCTATTGATGAGGAAACTGAGGCTCAGAGAGATCACATGGCTTGAGTCACGTACTAAAGCAGTAGGAGCAGCAATTGAACTCAGGCAGCCTGACACTCACCTCCGTGGGTTTCTGCGGCTCCACGTTTGTGTCCATGCACGTGTCCCCGTGTCCCTGGGTGCTGCGTGTGAGCTAGTGTGCTACGTGTGAGCTAGCTAGGGGTGTGGGGGGAGGAATACCCTCTGCGTGAGACTATAGATTTGCCACATAGAGCCTTTTGGCCTGGGAGCGACATGTGGTTGAATGCATATGGAATCCATGTGTTGTGTGGGTGGTGGGGGTTGGGTGGGGCTGTGCTCATTTACACACCCTTGTGGAGTGGGGAGAAGAGCAGATTTGGGAGGCTCCCCTGTGCCCCCTCTGGTCCCAGCACCCATTTTGGTCTCTCCACAGGGAGGGAAAGGTGAGCAGGGCCTGCCTGGCCCATCAGGCCTCAAGGGAGAGAAGGGAGCCCGGGTAAGTGCCCAGCCCTGCCTGCTGCAGCACCCTTCCCAGCCGTGCCCTGGGGGTGGGTTGGGATGTGAGCCAGCATCCCCGGCGTCTCAGCTGGAAACCTGCAGCCTGGCCCAACTGAGGGATAAGGGCCAGGAGCTTTCTAGGGGTTAGTGTGGAAATCTCTATTTTCTAGGGGCACCTAGGACTGTGGGATTCCTGGGCCCATCCTCTTCAAAACAGGTCTGGGGAGACTCTCCTAGGGGGCCCCACCCCTGATCCCTTGCTCCCTACCCCCAGGGCAATGACTGTGTCCGAATCTCTCCGGATGCCCCACTTCAGGTAAGAGCTGGAGGTGAGGCCTGCTTACCTGGGGTTAGCCGTGGGGAAAGGGCTATGCCCTTGGAAGCCCACAGGGGGATCCTGGGCCCCCTCTCAACACCTTATCTCCCTGCTCAGTGTTCAGAAGGCCCGAAGGGAGAAAAAGGGGAGTCAGGAGCCTTGGTGAGTGTGGGACCAGGGCTAGGGCAGGGGCAGTGGGGCCTTAGCCTTCCTCTCCTTTCTCACGCCTTCTTTTGTATCCCCAACGCATCCCAGGGACCCTCAGGACTCCCAGGCTCCACAGGCCAGAAGGTAACGGGTCTGGATTTGAAGGGATGGGTGGCAGAGAGATCTGTGGGTTCTGCAGACATGAGGAAGGAGGGGACATCAGGCAAAGCGTTGGCAGTACCCGCCAACACGCCCAGTCATTCCACCATACCCAAATTCCCACCGAGACCCAGAGGGAAGTGCCACCGGCCCCAGAGGGAGCGATCTGGCTGGAGTGGGAGTTCTTACTGTTGTCCACCCTCCTGTGGGGATGAGGCCATTTAATCCCTGGGGCAGGAGAGACCTGGGTCTTGAGGGAATTGCCCCTCCCCTGGATGGAGCTGGCCTGGTTCTTCCAGGCCCTGCCCTCAACCCCAGTCACCTTGTCTCTACCTCTTCCAGGGCCAGAAAGGAGAGAAGGGAGACGGAGGCATCAAGGGCTCAATGGGAAAACCAGGCCGAGACGTATGTATGGCTCCTAGACCCTCCCCACCACAGCCCCACGTCCCTCAGCCTGGGGGTCTGGAAGGCTGGGGTTTAACCACCAGAATCCACTCTGATACCCTCGCCCTGACCTGGGAGGGCAGGCTGGGCCGGAGGAGTCACAGCCAGGAGGGGGCCTCCTGATTCCCGGCCTAAGAGCCCCTGATTTCTGATATCCTGAGGCTGACATCCGATGGCCTTGGGGCACTGGGCGGAGTGTGGCTTTGTGAGGGACAGTGGCGTGGGCAGGGGGTCTGTGCCAAGCCGTGGCTGTTCTTACTCCCACCCACAGGGCCGGCCAGGAGAGATCTGTGTCATGGGGCCCAAAGGACAGAAGGTGAGCTGTGGGTGTCTGTGAGGTGGAGAGTGGGTGCTGAGCTGAGGCAGCCGCTCTCTCACACCCACATAACCCCTGACCAGGGAGACCCTGGCTTTGTTGGGCCTGAGGGGCTGGCAGGAGAGCCCGGGCCACCTGGTCGACCTGGCCCCCCTGGTATAGGACTTCCCGGGATCCCAGTGAGTACTCCTTCCCCCTCCTTTCTTCAGAGGCCCTCTCCTGCCTGGCCAGTGGTGGGGGGCAAGACCCAGAGTCCTGCTGGGGTAGGGGCTGTAATGTGAAGCCTTTGGCACTGTTTCTGCCCTCAGGGGGACCCAGGAGGCCCCGCAGGTCCTAAAGGAGACAAGGTAAGCACAGGCTAGAGCATGGGCGCATGGGGGAGCCTCCTGCTTGACGGAGGAGAGAAAAGGGGGCTGAGGGCAGCTGGGGTGATGGACATGTTGGGGAGAGGGGCCAGGCATCCATCTGAGGAGGTGGGGCTCTCTGCTCTGCCAGGCCCTTTGGTGGGGAGTGTCCCCTCCCAGTGCTCGCTGACGAGGGAACCTTGGCTTGGGTTCCAGACATCAGGAAGGGCAGTCCGAAGTCTAGTGATGACCAGAGTGGCCTTGCCTGGAGGGCCCAAGCTCATTTCAGGGCCTGTGCCTTAGTGAGCAAAACGCCCTGGAAATGTTGGTCGGTCTGTCTGCTGCGGTTCCTCTGGGGTCACCCAGATCACGTTCCAACCTGCCACACTGGGGAAGGGGCACAGAGAGGCCTCAGGACACCCTCCTTTGCAACCAGAGGACCTGCATTAGACAGACATGGGGGACAGGCAGCAGAGGGGGCGTCTCTGCTGACCAAACAGACTAGGAGACGACGGGAGACTTGGCAGAGATTATCCGGCCATCGGAGAGGGGACTGCATGGAGGGGGTGGGGGTGAATGGGCTGAGGTCACAGCCAGGAGCCTCCCCCTTCACCCTTCTTCTGACCACAGGGCAGCTCCGGGGTGCCGGGAAAGGAAGGCCCTGGCGGGAAACCTGTGAGTGTCCCCAATTTGGTGGGAATGGGGGCCCGCTGCCCACCATGTCCACGTCTGCTCTACCAGAGGTGGGGGGTTAGGTCCTCGGGCCCTGTCTTGATGCACTAGTCCTAATGCCCACTGCTTCTCCTACAGGGAAAGCCGGGGATACCAGGGCTGAAGGGAGAGAAGGTGAGTCCTCAGCTGCATTGCCCCAGGGTGGAGGGTGGGGAGTGGGAGCCCCTCTCTGGAGGTGATACTAAGCATCAGGGGCCCTGTGACCAAGGGTGCTGAACGTCCTCAGTGGACCCCCACCCTTCTTTGTAACCACAGTGTGTATATATGATTACCA
Source organism: Lasiurus cinereus (assembly GCA_011751065.1). Classification (NCBI taxonomy): domain Eukaryota; kingdom Metazoa; phylum Chordata; class Mammalia; order Chiroptera; family Vespertilionidae; genus Lasiurus; species Lasiurus cinereus. The sequence goes on along the minus strand of JAAGEH010000030.1, from coordinate 2,920,723 downwards.
CATACAGAGCCGGGCTGGGAGTTACAGCGCGGGGTTCCAGGCCCCCCTCAGCCACACAGGATTTATGACCATGGAGAGTTTCCACCTCTGTAGATGGGACACAATGCTTTCTGATGGCCAGCTGTGAGGATGCAGTTTTGCCATGTCCAGGAAGCAGTTGAATGAATGAGTCAGCCAAACAGAAAGCCCTTGCAGGGTTCCTGCTGATATTGGGGCTTAGGGCTTAGCCCCCCAATGTCTAGAGGTCCTTGTCTTCCCCTTGGTCTCAGCCCCACCTTGTCCACTGATAGTCTCTCCGTTCTTCTAGGGTGATCCCTGTGAAGTGTGCCCAACGCTGCCTGAAGGGTTCCAGAACTTGGTGGGGCTCCCTGGAAAGCCAGGGCCTAAGGGGGAACCGGGTGATCCTGCACCAGCCAGGGTGAGTACCTAGGGGGCCATGGAGGGACCCCACGAAGAACTTGAGGGTATCACCATGAAGTGGAGTCGGGCAGAGAGACTGGGTACTTGTCATGGCCATAGAGAGATTGTGGACAGAGGGTCTAGGTGCTTAGCTCCACAGCTAGAGGCTGAACCATAGAGTTTAGTGCTGGGCTAGAAGGCCAAACCAGGTCTCCATGACAACCCTGCAGAGTTCCTAAGGAACTGCTAAAATGCCTTTTGGGCAAGCTGGTGTGGAGCCAGCCCTGATAGTGAGCGAGGCTGTGCTCTCCTCCAGGGGTTGGGTGTTGATGGGGATGGTGGAAGGAGTGGGCAGGGCTGGGTTAGGGTCTGGGCCTGGCCTCTCTACCCCACTCCCTCACAGACTCTCTTTTTCAGGAGGACCTGGGAGTTGTGGGACAGAAAGGTGATCGGGTATGTATGGGGACTTTCTGGTGGGAGAGCTTGCCTGGCTTCATGGGTTGATGAGCACAGGCTCTGGGGTGCTGCTGGCCTTGGACCCCCGAGGACACTTGGGTGTTTGAAGTGCTTGTGGTGTGTGACATGGCTGTCATACGTGGCTAGGAAGTTGGGCTGTATCCCAGCATGCTCAGTCTCAGCCCATAAACCTTTTCTCCCCACAGGGAGACCCTGGTATCCAAGGCCTCAAAGGAGAGAAGGTGAGGGAAGCCCAGTCACCTGGCTGCCCCCCCCTGACTATTGGGAGCCTTTTTGATCCCTCCTCTTTCTTCTCCAGGGGGATTCCTGCTTGTCCTGCAGCCCAGCTGTGGGGGCCCAGCAGCTTAGGCCTTCTGCAGGGACCAAGGGAGACGTGGGGCCCCCTGGCTTTGGGTTTCCGGGCCTTCCGGTGAGTGGCTGCTTCCTGCCAGCCAGCCCAGTCCAGCCCTCCTTGCTATACACTGTCCTCCCTGGTTCCTTAGGCCCCCACATCTCAAGGCAGAGGCCAAGGGGAGGCCCTGTGGCCGGTGTCCCCAGCTTGCATCCTGGCCCCTCCCTTCTTCCTGCACTGGCCCAGCTACTGGCCCCCGGAACTCCCTCTTGGAACCTCTGAGCCCCCAGCTGTGTAACTGAAATAACTGCCCAGCGGCCTGCAGGGCTGTGGGATGTGTAACTCGGAGCCGGGGACACTGGGGCCCATGGAGTCTCAGAGGGGTGGGAGTGGGGAGATGCTGTGACTACAACTTGATTGTTTTTCAGGGGAAAGTGGGGGCTCCCGGGCCAACAGGACTGAAAGGAGAAAAGGTGAGGCCTGGAGTAGATGTTAGGGATGTCCGGGCTTCTTAGCAGGGAGACAGGAGCCCTAGGTGGGGAGTAGAGACAATTTAGACAGGACAGCAAACTGTACATTGTGCAGTGAAATAAATTCATCCGTGTGTTGCAAACTGGAGTTGAAGAACTTATTGCTGAAAGCCCTCAGGTTCTCCAAGAGAATTCCTTAGTGTTGTATTTTTAATTTAGTGGTAATATAAAATATTAAAATACATTCACGATGGCCTTATAATAATATAATAATATAAATACTTCTTTTCTACTTATTAGTGCAGGGCACTGTGCTAAGTGCTTGCACATATATTGTTTCCTCTTCCCAAAACCTTAGAGGGTAGGGACCCCATTATTTCCATTTTACAGATGAGAAAATAGAGGCACAGAAAGGCCAAGTAGATTGCCCAAAGTCACAGGGATGTTTGTGTGCAGAAGTGGGATGGAGCTCAGGAAGTCCGTAGTCATCACCTCTCGGCTGGGTCCTCGATTTCAGAGCCCATGTTCATGTTTGTGTTTGTGGTTGAATTGGAAACAAATCACAGCATTGAACTGACAGTGCAGTGTGACTCCAATGAGGGGCTCTGTGGGTGTACGGGTTTAAGTGTGAGAAACACTGAAGTATAGGTTCACACTTGGCTCTCCCAAGCAAACCTGTTGTTTCTCAGATGGAGCTTTGCGCTCCCGTGTGACCTGACGTTCTCTCCTTTGATCGCAGGGTGATTTCGGGGAGGCAGGGCCCGCTGGCAGTTCGGTACGTGTACTCCGGGCGGGTGGGCGGGAGGGCGGGCGGCAGCAGCTCTGGGAAAGGACAAGGTGGGAGGTGCTGCCCACCTCCAGGGAGAGGACAGGCCTGGGTGGTGCCTCCTCCTGGCTCAGGCCGGGGCTGGGGGTCACACGTGCCGTCTTGTGGTTGTTTTTCTCACTTAGGGGCCACCAGGGCCAGTGGGACCCACAGGAATCAAAGGGGAAAAAGTGAGTATGGGGACATTCCCCACCCAACATATTCCCTTCTGATGATATAATAATATAAACACTTCTTTACTACTCACTAGTGCAGGGCGCCGTGCTAAGTGCTTGTACACATATTGTTTCCTCTTCCCAACACCTTAGAGGGCCGAGACCCCATTATTCCCATTTTACAGATGAGAAAATAGAGGCACAGAAAGTAAATTGCCCAGAGTCACAGGGGTGTGTGAGTGCAGAAGTGGGATGGAGCTCAGGAAGTCTGTAATCCTCACCTCTCTGCTGGGTCCTCGATCTCAGTGCCTGGGCTAACGTTTGGGTACATTTCCCAAATACATCTCCTGTCCTCTCCTTCAAGCTCTCTGAGGCTCCTAATGCCTGAGGGTCCCAGCTGACCCCTTAGCGTGACCCCTGATGACTTGGCCCCTCCCTTCCTTTCTTACCTGTTCCTTCACAACCTCTTGCCCATTAGAGGTGCCATGTCAGGCCTGGCCACATCCCCCAGATTCCAACCTGGCCTGGGGACCCCAACCCTGTGTCCTTGCTCGGCAGGGGGAGCCTTGCGAGCCATGTTCATCTTCATCCGAGCCTCAGAATGGGGACGGCCACGTGGTGGCCCTGCCTGGCCCTCCTGGAGAAAAGGGGGAGCCTGGGCCTCCGGGCTTCGGCCTGCCAGGAAAACAGGTGAGCTCCAGGGCCTCTCAGGGGGGATGCAGACAGAGCTGGAGAGAGGTGGGGACCCTCCATCCCTGTCCCGGGTCTCTTGGCTCTCTGGGCAGTGGGGAGTAGGTGGGTCAGCCAAGTAGGAGTCTGGTTCAGGTCTTTTCTCTTAGTCTATACCAGTGGTTCTCAACCTTCCTAAGGCCGCGACCCTTGCATACAGTTCCTCATGTGGTGGTGACCCCCAACCATGAAATTTTGCTACTGTTATGCATCGTGATGTAAATATCTGCATTTTCCAATAGGCGACCCCTGTGAAAGGGTTGTTCAACCCCCAAAGGGGTCGCGACCCACAGGTTGAGAACCACTGGTCTATACCTTATCCGAGAGCAGAGATTTGGGTCCCAGGACCTAGCATGATAGGATGTGCAGAAAGAGTACCAGCCTGGGACCAGACAGACCTGGGTTCAAAGTCCCTGTCTGCCTTTGACTAGCTTTTAGGCTGGAGCAAGTCCCTTTCGCTCTGTGCTTGTTTCCCGCGCCTGGCGGTGTAAAGCCTAGGATGCGTGAGAAGCACTGAGCACACACGAGGTGTTCAGGAAATGACAGTCACCACTGCAGTGACTATTATTGTTGCTGCTTTGCCAGTAACAGTAAACAATGGCAGCATGCACAATGAGCCATGCGCTGCTTCAATGAGCTCATCCAATCTCACAAGGACCCTACAGGGTAGAAGCCTATGCTATTTTATCATCCCCATTTGACAGATGAGGAAACCGAGGCACAGAGAGGTTGAGTAACCTGCCCAGGGTCACCCAGGCAGGAATCAGGGTCAAATCTTTGCCTGTAATCCATACATTATCTGGGAGCAGAGACTGGAGCTGTATTTCCTGGGTCTAACGCAGTGACAGCCACGGTGGAGTGTCCAGCATGAGTGAATAGAAATGCTTTCTCCTTAGGGCAAGGCTGGAGAGCGTGGATTGAAGGGGCAGAAGGTGAGAAAGCCTCGGTGGGCGTGGGTGGGCACCACTTCTTCGCAATGCCCTCTCCTCCTTTTCCTGATTGCCCTGTGCCCACGTTCTACTCTCTGCTCAGACCCAGACCCAGTGAAGGGCTCTGAGTACCTGCAGGTCCCAAGAGACCCCCCGCTGGGTCACCTCTGCCCTCCCTGACCCCCGTTTCTTTCAGGGTGATGCAGGGAATCCTGGAGATCCTGGAACGCCAGGCACCTCGGGGCAGCCGGGACTGTCGGGAGAGCCAGGGGTTCGGGGCCCCATGGGGCCAAAAGGAGAAAAGGTCAGGGAGCGGCTATTATTGTCCCCATTGGCAGGGGGCAGTTTGTTGCATGAACAAAAAAGAGGCTAAGGGTTAGGAGGGGAAGACAGGTCGGGCTGTGAGCCTTCTGGTACCAGAGCACTGGGTGGGGGCGCCTCAGCTCTTCTCCGAGGTGGGAGTGTCAGGCGCCTGTTGTGATTTCCCGGGCTGAGGTGGGGGCAGTGGAGGGACAGAGCGCTTAGAGGGACACAAGGACCCCCCTTTCCCATGCCTCCTCCTGGCCCAGCTGCCAGCCCTGACTATGCCCCTCTCTGACTAGGGCGATGGCTGCACTGCCTGCCCCAGCCTGCAGGGGGCGTTGGTCCACACGGCAGGACTGCCTGGGAAGCCAGGTCCCAAAGGAGAGCCAGGCCCAGAAGGGGTTGGCCGGCCCGGGAAACCGGTGAGTTTGGGCTGCCTGCCTGCCCTCTAGTCCTTTCTTACCTGGGCTTCCCTTTTCCCCTGGGACCCATGGACCACCTGTGTCTTTTAGGGCCAGCCTGGTTTACCAGGAGTTCAAGGGCCCCCAGGACTGAAGGGCATACAGGTAGGTGTGGCTGTGGGGGGCCTGAGCTGCAGGTATGTGAGGGTGAAAGTGGGGGTGGGGAGATATATGGGGGCTGGAGTGGGGAATGGAGATCAGCTTTAGAGTAGGGAGAAGGTGGAGGAGGTTAAGGAGGTCAAGGGTCAATGAGAATCTCAAGCCAAGGATGTCCTCCTCCTTCCTCTTCAGGGAGAGCCTGGGCCTCCAGGAATGGGAGTCCAGGGGCCCGAGGTACGTCTTCAGCCTTACCTTTGCCTGCCTGCCACCCCTGTCCCAGCACTTCTACTAGCCAGCTGTCCACTCCCATCTGCCCTGCAAAACCATGGGGCTCTGCCCTCCCCTACATGCTCAAGGGCACAGCTCTGGGGTAGAGTTGTGCCACAGCCTGAGCCTTGCTTCTTGGTTTTGACGCCCACCTCTCTGGCCCTCAGGGTCTCCTTGGGGTGCTCTTCTGAGGGCTGGCAGACAGCCCACCCCAGACCAGGTCTGCCAGTGGGGCAGGTTGGCTTGAGCAGGTGTGGCCCAGTCTGCCTTTTCTGACTTGCAGGGGGAGCCTGGAGCCCAGGGTTTGCCTGGCATTCAGGTACGTCTGTGCGGAGGAGGCTGGCAGGGGAAGGGGCCGCTCTAGGGTAAGGGATAACTAGCTGTGATTCCATCTGCAGGGGTTTCCGGGGCCTCGAGGACCACCTGGCCCTGCTGGAGAGAAGGGTACCAAGGTGAGCTTCTGCCACGTTGGGCACTAGGCCTGCCCTGCTTCGGGTGCCCTGGCAGTGGACACAGGGGACAAGAACTGAGTGATGCCCTTGAGAGCAGCCTGAGACCTGGGCTGGTGTGTCTCACCTGCTGGATCGCACTGCAGCCTTTGCACCCTCTCTTCCGCAGGGATCTCCGGGGGTAAAAGGAGCCATCGGACCCATGGGACTCCCTGGCGCCAGTGTCACTGGGCCTCCGGTAAGGGACCTCTCTGTGCTCCATGCTGGGGGTGTTGCTGGGACCAGGGGCATTGCTTCTGGGAAGAGGGCCCAGGGCTGACCCTGCCCATCCAGCAGCAGGGAGCATGGGAGCGGAGAGGCACCGCTCAGCCCAGCCTCGGAGAAGGAGGTCCACACAGTTTGGGGGCGGCACCTGAATAAGGACGATACTGATCACCAGCAGTTTGGGGGCAGTGACTGTGCTGAGGCCCTCTGCTACGCTCTAGACCGGCAGTGATTCGCTCAGCCCTCCCCCCAGCTCTGTCAGGGAGCGGCTATTATTGTCCCCATTTCACAGACGAGGAAACGGAAGGCCAGAGAGTGAAGAGGCAGAGCCAGGACTGAATCACAATTCTGTCTGACTCAAAGCCCATACGTTAGCTCCCCCACCCCCACTTCGAGCCTGGGAGGCTTTGGGGATCATCCAAACCAGTGCTCCCCATAACTACCTAGGAGGAGGGAAACATTTGGCTCCACATGGCCGGAGACTGTGGCCACGTGGCTGTTGAGCACTTGAAAGGTAGCTAGTGTGCCTAGGGAACTGAATTTTAAATTTCATCTCATTTTAACTCCTTTAAATGGCAATAGCCACCTGTGCCTATTGGCTACCATACTGGACAGCAAAAATCTATCTGGACCAGCAGTACTTTCAACCCTCAGAGGCCTCCCTTTATTACTGTCCCTAAAAGATGTATCTGTTGAACAAATTGCATCGATTACGTTACAGTAAATGCGTTTCCTCATTTTCATTCATTAAAGTCCTGTGTAACAGCCAGCTTCTGCTTCTCGTGAACCCACTAGAATTCTGTGAGAGGATGTAATTCCAGCCTAAATCAAAGAAATGCTACCTTTCAGCCAGCCCGGGCCATGCCGGGTTGTGGGCAAATGGTAGAACTTGTCTTGGGTTTTTAGTAATGTTGGAAATGGCCCAGGGAACAGAGTCTTTTCTGTACTTATGGATCCCTAGGGACATTCCACTTCCAGTTTGGGAGTCACTGATGGATTCCTTCCAGGGTGCTCTGACGCCCCACGGGGCCCAGGGCCTTGCCCACACCCGGGCAGCCAGTCCGTATTGCCCAGCAGGACTGGCGGTCAGGGTCCCTCCCTGCCTGTCCCAGGGACTCCTCGTGCAAAGCAGAGGTAAAGGGGAAGGTGGTCCTGGTCCCTGGGAAGCCTTCGGTCCATGCGCGAAGGTGGCATGTCCCACAGGAAGGCAGCCGTCGGAGGGCCCGTGTGCCAGGCTGACCTCTCCAGGCCTGCCCCCCTGAAGCTAAGTCTCATCCAGGAGGCTCCCCAGTCCCCGCCCCCCACTCACTGGCTGTGACCAGAGGCCAGTGACAGCCTCTCGGGGTTTCCAACTTCTTGTGGATAAAATAGGGGCTGCAATAAATCAACCGAGTTGACCTTTGTGACAGAGAGGATGTGTGCCCCGCACAGAGCGGCAGGGAGGGGAGAGCAGGGACTCCAGGTCACACAGACCTGAGTCCAGTCCGGCTGTTGGGCTTCTTATAACATCTCTTCCAGCCTCAGTTTCCTTAGTTATGCCACAGGTGGCACCGTCCTGCAGGGAGGGCTGAGGGTGAGGATCCATTCAGGGTTCTCTGGGTAGGCGCTTGGCCTGGCATCTGACACTCATAGGCGAGGAGGGGATGACCAGCCTCTCCCTTCTGCCTCCTCTCCTCGTCTCTGGTGCCTTCGTCTTGTCCTCCGGGACCTGGGCACGGGAGAGCCTGGCGCTGCCTCTGTTTGCCCTGTCGCCCTCCCTGCAGGCAGGCCGATGGCTGGCTGCTGCCTCGCGCTAACCACTGACCCTGCGCTCTCTCTCCCTGCAGGGACGTGATGGGCAGCAAGGACAGACTGGACTTCCAGGAGCCAGAGGGATGCCAGTGAGTAGTGTCTCGAGGCAGCAGGAAGCCGCCACTGGCCCTGCCTCCACACCCTGACCTACTCACCGTCCTGTGCTTCTTCCCTGCAGGGTGAAAAGGGGCCGCAGGGGGAGAAGGTACGTCCTATCACTCTGGGGAAATGAGCAGCCCCTCTCGTCCAGCCACTGAAGCGAACCTGCGTGCATGCCAGTGGCCCTGGACTGGGGAACGGGAACCCCCCTGGAGCCTGGCCTTCTGCCAGCTCCCTGGTCCCAGGGAGCCGAGGCCCCAGGCGCTCCCCACTTTATCTGGTTGGTGACCCAGGCTCAACAGGATCCCTGGAGACCCAGAGAGCTCCAAGACCCTGCCCACCATGCTCAGCCCTGGCAGGGGCAGCTGCATTTTCAGACGGGCGCTGTCAGAGGACAGGGCCAGGGCAGAGATGTCAGGGGGTGGGAGAGAAGGGCCAGAGGCCAGGCTGGGCCGGCGGGAGTGGGGCTGCAGCCGGGTCAAGCTGCGACTGCACCAGAGGCGAGAATCCCTGGGCTGTGGCAGACAACGGTGACACGGAAAACGCAGGCATGGCCGCAGCCAGTGTCGGCTGAGCGCTTGCCCTGGTCCAGGAACTCGGCAAACGCAGACCCATCCGGTCTTCGTGGCGGCCCATTTGGTATCATGACCCCACCTCACCGATGAGGAGGCCGAGGTTCAGAGTGGTCCAGTGCACAAGAGACAGGTTCTAGCTTTAGACGCTGGCCTCTCCATCCCGAGAGCCCAGGTGCCAGTTTCCAGGAGGCCCTCCATCCCGGCCTCCCTCCGCTGACAAAGGCTCCTGTCTTTCAGGGTGAGCCCGGGGAGTGCTCCTGTCCCTCCCGAGGAGACCCCGTCTTCTCCGGCATGCCGGTGAGTGATGCTGAGAGCCTCCTCCAGCCCGGGGAGAGGCTCCGCTTCCCCCCCCCCCACCCCGCCCAACACGCAAGGGCCCCACGGGGCTCTGTGCCCCCCAGCTGCCGCCCCACGCAGCCCTGCGCTTGGTGTGGACGTTGCCTGTAACCTCTCCCCTTCTTTTGCGACCCCCACCACCACCCAGGGTGCTCCGGGACTTTGGATGGGCAGCTCCTGGCAGCCGGGCCCGCAGGTGTGTGTCGCTTGTCTCCTCTGTGTCTCCTCTTGTCCGCCAGCGCCCCTCGGCTTGCCCCCCCTCACCTCACTGCTCCCTGGCAACGGGGCAACGCTCTCTTCTGGGTCTGATTATGTCTTCTCTCCCTCAGGGTCCCCCAGGTGTCCCCGGACCGCCAGGCCCCCCTGGAATGCCTGGGCTGCAGGTAAACAGGGGGGAAAGAGACTGAGCTTGGGAGGTGAGGCGCATGCTCTGTGCCAGACCCCACGGGTGCCCACACGCCTGCCATTTCTCCCTCCTCCGTGCTTCTGCTCCCAGAGTGGCAGGGAGGGCATGTCCTGCTGTGAGCTAGCCCAGGCACCCTGCTGACACCCGTGGCAGGCTCGGGCCTTGGCCAGCTGCCAGGAACCCAGGATCTCGGTCAGCTAATGATTTTCACCCGGGCGCAGGGCTGCACCCGTATTTGGCACACCTGCTGTTCTCCGGGTTGTTGTTGTTGGGTTGGTGATAGAACAGCAGACAGACCTGAAAGCCCTGTCCTCTTGGAGCCTGCATTCTGTAGGGGGCATAGCCGATGAGCAAGATGAATAGGTAAAACACAGTGTGTGTACAGGGAACCCGTGCTAGGAGAAAAATCAAGCAGAGAGTGGGGAGAGGAAACGGGAGGCGGGCCGGGAAGAGATTTCGGGGAAAGTGGAAAAGAAGGTCACATTTGAATAAAGACGTAAAGGAAAGGAGGAATGAGCCCGTGAAGGGAGAGTATTCCTGACAGAGAAAGCAGCAGGTGCAGAGGCCCCCGGTGGGACTGCGCCCCCTCTGGCGAGGAGGCCAGGGGTAGTAAGGGGAGATAGTTGGAGTTGTGGAGTTGAGATCCCGGTCCAGCTGAGATGAGAGTGTTCATTCCAGAGTCTGGCAGCTGACTTTGAATCCCAGCTCGGCCATGTGCTAGCTGTGTGATGCCGGTCAAGTTACTCACCCTCTCTGTGTCTCCAGTCCTTCACCTGTTAAGTGGAGATAATTACAGCATGTTCCTCATGGGCTCTTGTGGATGTTAGACAAGGTAATGCACGCAAAATGTGTAGAACCATGCCTGGCACACAGCAGGTGCTTAGAAGGCATTCACCATCATCACAGCAACTAGTTATTGTACATCCATCCTCTCATTCTTTGGAGCCTTACATCCACCCCAGCGGGAAGGCCGTGTTATTCCTGTCATGGCTGGCCGCGCCGAGACCCGGAGCAGGGAGGCATCTTGGCTGAGGTCACGGCTAGGCGTCGGTGGCCTGGCCTGCGCTTCCCGGTGCACAGCACTTTCCTCTCCCCTGTGCTGCCTTCCAGGACAGATGCCCCGTGGTTTGCACACCAGGCCGCATTTGCAGGGAGCTCTTAGGAGGCACGCACAGTGGCTGCTGCATGCCTGGCTCTCTCTCTCTCTCTCTCTCTCTCTCACACACACACACACACACACACACACACACACAAACACCCATTGCGGGTGGGAGTCTCCACTGGGATCAAGTTCTCTCCCAGAGGCAGAAGCAGAGCCAACTCTGGTCCCTGGGGGCAGTCACACGCCCGCTTCCTGCTTCCCTCCCACCAGGTAGCGGGAATCTGCCTGCAGGGGGCTTGCAGTCTGCTTGGGAAGCAGGGCCTCTGTCATTTCACGCTGCTGCAGTGTGAACCTGCCAGGACGGGCCGGGGAATGAGGCAGGAAAGAGGGACTGCCGCGCCTGGTTCCAGGCACCGGGTCTTCCTCCAGCGCCAGCGCTGAGGCCACTACGGGCACCTGCCCTGGGCCAGGTCCTCCTCAGGCACAGAAACAGGCTCGGAAATGTACAGCCCTTACTGTCCAAGGCCCGTGCATGGTTCTCCCATGCTACCCTCGTCCGTTTCACGGATGTGGAAGCTGAGGCAGTGGGGTGGGGAGATGTGCCCAAGGCTAGACAGCGAGGAGATAGCTGCTCACATCTGCAGTAGAGCAGGTGGGCGCTTTAGTTCTGGGAGAGCCGGGAAAGAAAACCACAAAAAAAAAAAATCAGGCGCGAGCTAAGACCCGGGCAACGGAGAGAGGAGCAGGGGGTGAGTCACAATTTAGGGCATAATTACAATGCACACGTGCAAGGCGTTTCCCCTCTCTCAGAGCGCTGTTCTGAGCGCTTCACCCTATTCATTCATTGAAGAGACAGCAGGAGAAGGGCAGGGCCATGACGTGCAAGAGGGGGAGCCTGGCCTGGAGGTCGGTGGCTGGTGGGAGAAGGTGGCACCTTCTGTCGCCGGGAGCTGGGGCTTGAGGGAGGCTGACTCTCAGGGCGGCCAAGGAAAGCCTGTTTGGGGAGAGCAGGGAGCGCAGCAGTGCGTTCATGCGATGCGTGTTTAATGCACGCCTTCGGGGACTGAAAGGGGAACATACTCCCTGCCTCCAAGGAGTGTTTAATATGCAGATGCTCCTTGTGAGTCTCTGAGGGGACAGAGTTTGCTTGGCAAACATTTCACGTGAGCATCCTATGTGCCAGGCTCTGTACTAAACTCCTTACAGCTATGGTCTCCTTTAAGCCTCACCGTAAACGGACCCGATGTACAGATTAGGAAACTGAGGCACAATCTCCACTCTCCATCTCCAAGTAACCTGCCAAAGTTCCCCCGGGGGTGGGAATTGGTGCCCGGCTAGTTCTGTTCCCAGCCCCCCCCTGGTGGTGGATGTTCTGCCAGCCCCCCCCTGGTGGTGGATGTTCTGGGGAGGAATGTGCCCCAATAGTGGTGGAGAGAGGAGCTAAGCCAGCAGTCCCCCTCGGAGTCTCGCCCCCCCCCCCCCCCCGCCGCCTGGCTTGCCCTGTGCCTCGGCAGCTCCTCACCCTCTCGGAATCCCTTTTTCTGGCTTTAAGATGGTGATAACACCTAATTCAATAGGATTGTGATGACTCAATGAGAAAGATACAGGAAAGGACTTAGCACAGAAAGAACCTACAGTTGATTGCTATATAGACAACCCTCTGCCTAATTTCTGACTTCCTGTACCATGGGCGGAAAAGCAGACCGTCGGACTGATTTGGGGGGTCACCCCGCTGGGCCTCCTCAGCTTTCCCTACACACTGGTCTGGGTGTCTTGATCTAAGAATGTGGGCTCAGCTCTGCAGGGTGAGGGGCGGAGGCAGTGGGGTCGGTGGATTTGACGCAGAGAGAGGAGTCCACTCACGCGGGTCTCTCCTTGGCCTCAGGGAATACCTGGAAACAACGGTTTGCCGGGACAGCCCGGGCTTACTGCGGAGCTGGTAGGTACCGGCCGGGACTCACTGTCCAGCCGCCTCCCTGCCCTTGCCAGGGCTGAGCTTGCTGGGGGGGATGGGGAGGGAGGAGGGGAGGATGCTTCTCTCCCTCTGGGAGAAGGCTGGGTGGCATGTGGCTTCCCAAGGCTCCACCTGATGCCACAGGTGTCCTTCCCCTCCCCGTCCCCGCCTGAGCCCCCCCTGTCTGTCTCCTGCAGGGATCCTTACCCATTGAACAGCACCTCCTGCAGGTAAGAGGATAAGCGGGAAGGAGTAGGGACTGGAGGGGGGGGCAGAGGGGGCTGTTTGTGGTGTGTGTGTGTGTGTGTGTGTGTACGCTCCCAGCATATCTAAAAGGGCTCAGCGTGGTGCACGGCTCCTAACAACCCCTAAGTCAGTACCTGCCGAATGACTGTTTGAAGGGACCCTGAGAAGGTACCCATCTTGCGATGCTGTTGGCAGTTCCAACCACAGAGCTGCTGCCAGTGAGACCCTGTACCCCCCTGGTTACGCCAGGGCAGGGCCCACAGCATGCAGAGCAGAGTGGGGAGGGTGACAGGGCACCGGTGAGACGCTCAGGCCTGCCCGCCAAGGTCACGTTCTATGGTACGACGGGGTGGGGGCCTGGCAGAAGGCTTCGGCATTTTCTCTCTCTGGTCAAGCCAGAAAGAATCCAGGGAGGAGATGGGATTCGAGAAGCAAGTCTAGTGGCGCAAGGGGACGTGGGCCTGGGAGGGAGGGGAGTCGGCCCGTGTCAGGGCCTGCAGACATGGTCACGATCAGCCCCGAGGGTTGTGGCTTGGTCTGGCCTCTCAAGCTGGGCAGCGATTCCCTTGGGAACCAAGGGTGGCGCAGCCCTTCCTTGCTCTGTCACCTCTGGAGAGGAGACCTGAGCTCTGCTCTCCCCAGCTTGGCATCCTCAGGGGCCCCTCCCAGCTCTGGCCAGCAGGGTGCGCTGTCCTGGCCACCCCCTTCCAGCACTGGACATCCCAGGACCCCACGGGGACACTGAGACCTAGGAGAGACTGCCCCACCGGGCGCTAGCAGAGATGTCTCCAGAAGCAGCCTGAGGCCAGGGTAGCCTCCCGGCACAGTTATGCTGTGGATTAGAGCAGGGGGTGGCGGTGAAACTGCAGCTTCTCCCTCAGGCTTCCGGCAGCTGGGTCCCCCCGAATCCTGCCCCTGGGCACGTGACTGTGCAGCTCATGCAGGATTTACCATTTCTCTGTGTGACATTTCATCCGGTGGTTTCTCAGCCAAGTGCTCTGCAGGGGGCGCTAAGCGGCTGGCTGGAGAGGAGTCGGATGGCACCCAGGGTGCTGACCCGGAGCCCCCACCACACGCACGCACGCACAGCCCGGAGGAAGCCTGGGCCTGTGGCCCGAGCACCAGCTCTGGCCTCCACAGAGCAGGGCTTCGTCCACGCTCCCCCGCCGTGGACACGTCAGGCCGTCTCTCCGGTGTTGGCTTCCTCATCTCCGCACGCGAATAAGATGGCCTGCCTCCTGGTGCTGCCAGGACAGAGTGAGATAACGTGCAGGCCCGATGCGATGCCTGGGTGCTGAGTAAATGACAGCCGTCCTCACGGGGCTTTGCAGTGCAGTGAAGGTGGAGCAGGGGCCCTTCCTGGGGGTCCCCGGACACCCCGCCAGGCCATGGGTGGGCTCCAGGCCCCCAGTCCTCTGAGATTGTAGTCCACTTTTCACGAGTGGGCTTTATTTTTCTGGGACGAGGACTCATAGCTTGCATCACACTCCCAGAGGGCTTTGTGACCCCAAGAGGTTCCAGGCCAGGTGAGAGGAGCCCCTTCTCGTCGGGAAGACTGGCAAGGCCCAGGGAACTGGGAGTCCGACAACGGGGATCTGCCGGGGACAGAGGGCGGGCTCCATCCCAGGAGTCCGCAAAGGCCCGGCTGCCCCGGCAGCTGCTTCCCTTGCTCCTAGAGAAGCTGTTTGGAAGCAGCCTTCGCAGCCCAAGTCCCCGTGGCCTGTCCTCACAGCGGGCGCAGGCTGCAGGAACAGCCGGGACAGATGGTGCCTCTGTGGGCCCCTCTGCCTCCCCCCACACGCCTGTCTGGAAAGTGGCTTCGGCGGGGCCCCGCCAGAGCTGCTTCCTGAAGGAAACGCAAAGCCAGCGTCGGCATGGGGTCCCCTGAGGCTGGAGCAGAGCTGCCGCAGGGATGTGGCTGCGAAGTGTGGGTGGGAAGGCTGCCTGCCAGGCAGGTGATGGGGGTTCTCCATCTGGCCCTTCCTGGCTGGCTCAGACCCCGCCCTGCCCTCTCCTCTCCCTCCTAGAGCATCTGTGGGGACTGTGTCCAGGGGCAGAAGGCCCGCCCCGCCGCCCTCCTGCAGAAAGGCGAGAAGGGAGACCAGGGCATCCCCGGCGTGCCAGGCTTTGACAACTGTGCCCGGGTAGGAGGCTGGGCTCGGGCCGGCCTTGGTGCGGGGAGGGCTCCCAGTGGCCTCCCCTGACAGAGCCCCTCCGTCCCCCACAGTGCTTCGCAGAGCGGGAGCGCCCCAGAGCGGAGGAGGCCCGGGTGAGTGGCCCTCGTCTTCCCCTCACCCCCTGCCCTGGGCCCCACCGGGAGCGGGAGCGAAGCAGCCGCCTGCTCACTCCCACCATCTCCACCCCCTGCAGGGAGACAACAGCGAGGGAGATCCCGGCTGTCCCGGGAGCCCTGGCCTGCCCGGTCCTCCGGGGCTGCCGGGCCAGAGAGGAGAGGAGGTAAGGTCAGGCCTGGACCCTCATCTTCGCGTGGCCCTTCCTTCCCGAGGGCAGTCCCACTCCGGCCAGATGTCTTCTTGGGCCCTCCCGATGGTCCCTGTCTCCTGGGAGTCCTTCCAGGGCTCGGGGCCTTAGGTCTGCTGGCGCCCCTATCGCCCCCTCTCGTCTGCTCTCCTCGCCCTCTGGCCTCCTGCTCCTGATCCTCCCCGGCCTGGCTGCTGTTGTG
The DNA here is from genome assembly GCA_011751065.1 of Lasiurus cinereus. Classification (NCBI taxonomy): domain Eukaryota; kingdom Metazoa; phylum Chordata; class Mammalia; order Chiroptera; family Vespertilionidae; genus Lasiurus; species Lasiurus cinereus. The sequence continues at coordinate 2,905,372 of JAAGEH010000030.1, read as the reverse complement.
TTATTGCTGCTAATCCTCTCCTGAGGATATATTTTTCTTTGTGTTTTTAGAGAGAGCGGGAGGGAGAGCGAGAGTTAGAGAAACACAATGTGAGAGACACATTGATGGGTTGCTTCCACACATGCCCCGCCCAGGGCCGGGAATCAGACCTGTCACCCAGCTCCATGCCCTTGACCAGGAATCAAACCTGCGACCCTGCAGTGCTCTGGCCAACGCTCTCAGCCCTTAGCCACAGTGGCCAGGGCCCTGGCTGCTGCTGTCTCACCACACTCGCTCCTGTGTGACGTACTGTGTGTTTCCTCATTTAAGAACATCCCACAGGTATCCACTGAGCACCAACCACGAGAGATCCCCTGTTCTACCATATTTATTACCGTCCGTCCACCTCTCCCCTAGGGTGTAAGCGCCACGAGGCTCAGATGTTTGTGTGCTGTTTATTCCTGTGCCCCCAGCGCCTGGGCTGATGCCTGGTGCATAGTAGCTGCTCAATAAGTGCTTGTGGGACGACTGAATGAACTGAATGAACAGTGTAACACCAGCTTGGACACCAGCTGCCTGGAGACTCTGGCTGAGGCCCTGTGGGGCCTGGGCCTCCTTACCCACTTCTCTCGGCTTCCTTTGCAGGGTCCGCCTGGCATGAGGGGCTCCCCCGGTCCTCCAGGCCCTGTGGTGAGTATCATGGTTTCCTGGCTTTCTCAGAGGGGTCCTAGTGCTCAGCCACCATTCGCTGCCTTGTCTCCAGGAAGCGGGCAGGGCAGACTGAGGGGACCTCCGCTGCCTGCCCCTTTCTCTTGTCGGAGCATCTGTGGGAGCTGAGGACTCCCACCACTGAACCCCTGGGAAGGAGCCTGCTGTGCCTGTGGTCCTGCTTAGAGGAGACCCTTGGGGAACATCTGGCCTTCCCCATCCCTGACCCGCTGTGTCTTGCACAAGAGACCCAGGCTGCAGGGGGCAGGGGCCTAGGCTTCTGGCTCGTGGTCTCAGCAGCCAGAAAAGCATGGTGGCCAGCCCGGATCTCTGTGCCCTTGTGACACCAGCCCCTCCAGGGGTCAGGGGCTGTGGCAACAGGGCTGCCTTCCACTGCTCTGTAGGGCTATAGCAAGGACAAGTCCACAAGGAAAGGCCAGACCAGGAGCCTCCACCTCGGAGTCCTCTGTGGTGTTGATACGGCAGGGACATAGAAGTGACTAGAAAAGACCAGAGGAACTGAAAATGCTTTCTTTGGAGGGAGAAAAAAAAGAGAGAAAGAAAAAAAGAGGCTGGGAGCCTGTGGAGGTCAGGTGGCAGGCGTGAGGGGCTCCTCTCCAGCAAGGGGGTTCAGTTAGACTCAGGGAGGCTCGGTAAGGGCTTCAACTCGGGGACCTGTTTCGTGTCTTTGCTGATGGCAGAGCCAGTTCTGGAGCCCAGGGGAGGAGCACTGTGTCTGGGCGCAGCCTTCCAGTGAGCCCCTTTTCCAGCTGCCTTGCAATATTCCCGGGACCTCTCCCACGACCCTCAGCCCAGACCGCCCAGGGAGGCTGTGCTTGTGAGATGTGACCTGCCTGTTTCTCCCACCAGGGCCCCCCAGGTTTTCCTGGTGCCGTTGGCTCCCCCGGATTGCCTGTAAGAACTTAGCGCTGCTCGACCTCCCTTCCCCCCGCCAACCAGGTCTCTGTGGCTTTTGCTGTCTCCTTTGCCATCACACGCTCCCCTCCATCCTCCGTGTTTGCGTTGTCCGCCTGCAGGCATCGTAGCTAACGACACAGGTTCCCGAGGTCCCGGCAGCTTGGACGTCCTCCTGGCCTCTGCCTTCTTTCCATTCTCCCTTCTTCCACCTCCCCTGCTTCCTTTCTCCCACTGCCCCACCCCACTTCCAGCTCCTGTTCTCTCCCACAGCCACACATCCCTCCCCGGGAGTCCTCTCCCCTAAGTCCTCTGGAGCTATTTGACCGTCTTCTTAGCTTAAGCTGGCGCCTCCGAGGGCCTCTTTATTCCTCCCTCCTCACTTCTGCCTCCTGCTTCTCCCACCTTTGGTGTTGACTAAAGATTTGCTGAAAGTCGTTCTTGGGGCCCTGCCAGGCACCTGGCACCGAGCCTGGCAGAGATGCCAAAGCTTGAGGGCTTCACATTGCAGGCTGGCATAGGTTTGCTGCCCTGCTGCTTGGCCAGGCTGTCCAGAGGCCCCCGGGAACCGAGAGGCGAGATGCCTGCATCTCTCCCATTGTCCTGGAGGACACTCGCAGCTTCCTTCTCTTCCTTTCTGCTTTCTTGGCTCCAGTGCCAGTCTGCTCCGAGGCTGGACACGCGCTGCCAGCCGGTTTGGTTTCCGAGTGTCGGGCGGCCCTGCCCCTCTCTGTTCCTGGCCTCTTGGCCGGCTCCTTCTGCCAGGTGTCGTTAATTGCTCTGCCTTCATCATCATCATCACGGTGTATTCAAGTCATTCCCATCCTCCCTGTTGCTCCCTCCTGGGTCATGGACACTAACCTTTTGTTTGTCAGATTGCGTGTTCCTGGGGTCTGGCTCCTCTCCTCCAGGCCTGGTGACGAGGGCCCGGGGAGCGGGGCCCCCCTTGCCGCAGTTCCATCTGTCCCCACGTCCTCATCCTGGCCGGACCTTGTCTGTTTCTGCTTGCTTGGGTGAAGGGGCCATCTGTCCGTCTAGCCATCTGTCTTGTGTTGTGGAAAGGTTTGGGCGCCGTCTCTTGCGGGCATGAGGGAGAAGGGGCAGACATGGCCCCTCAACGGTGAGGTGAATGTATGAAGGGCAGAGCGAGGAGGGGGAGGGGCGCTCTGGCCTTGATCGGCATTGAGACCCCTTTCCACCCTGAAAAGTGACAGGGAATGTTGTGACGGGAGCCTTCCCCTGTTTCTCCCGGGTCCCTAAAAGAAGGTGATTTTGACGGGGGTGGGGGGACTTGGACAGGTAAGTGTTGGGTACCTGGTGGGACATTTTAGTGGGAGCATCATGCTAGGGACACCTCTCCAAACAGTTGCCACCACAGGGAAAGGGCACACACACGTCACCCTCCTAAAGGTATAGCCCAGGCAGTTACTACAATAGGACACACCAGTGACAATCACCTGCCCGGGAGGCCCCCTCTGGGATCCCCAACCTGGGGGACCTATCACTGTAGTTACCTGCCTTGAGGAGTATGCTTCTGAGAGGCACCCATCCCTGGGAGTCTGTATCTCTGACAGTCAGCCTTCTGGGGCACGCACCCTATGGACACCTTGCTGGGACCCTAGGGGGCCACCAGCAGCCCCCCCACCTTTGCCTGGAACAGAGACAGAGGGTGTGGGATGAGGGCCGGAGTCAGGGGCTGGGCGGGAAGGCCCTTCCCTGCAGTTTCTCATGATTTTTCTCTCCAAGGGTCTCCAAGGAGAGCGAGGCCTCAGGGGCCCGACGGGGGAGAAGGGGGAACTGGTAAGAGGAGGCCCCAGGGGCCTGAGGTAGATGAGGAGCCGTGGGGAGACAGCCGGGCCCCAGGGTAGCTGCTGCGAGGGGGATGGGAGGGGGACTCCTACTTTTGAAGCTCTCTGCCCCTCAGTCCCGATTCCCTCGGGGGGCGTGGGGGAGGGTCTTCACACCACCTCAGGATGAAAGGAGGCCCATCTGCAGGCGCCCAGCTCCCTGTAAGGGGCACACACCCCTGTCTCCTGGCTTCCACCAGCGCCCCTGGGGGCTCTTCTCCCCACCTCTCCCTACAGCAGGTCCCTCTGCCCCCCTTCCCTGGTCCTCCTCAGCCCCTGCCCTGGGCCCCTCCCAGGGTCTCAGTGGAAGCCGAGGCCTAGCGAGCCTTGCCTGGGGGAGAGGGGGAGAGGCGGGGGCGGGGGGGGGGGCGGGAAACAGCCCCGTGGCTGCTGTGCCTGCTGCGTGCCAGCTCCGGGGTTCTGGCTCAGCCCAGGAAGGGGGAGCAGAAACGCCAGGGGCTGATCATGTCTACCTTGCTTTGCAGGGTCCTCCAGGGCAACCTGGCTACCCAGGCGCCATGGGCCCACCGGGACTGCCTGTGAGTAAGGGGGCCCCGGCTCTGGGGGTCCTGGAGCCTTGTGTGGGTGGGGGGGTGGTCAGGACAGGACCAGCTTGGGCCTCCCTCAGCAGAGCAGGCTCCCTCCTTCCCCAGCATTTCAGCCCGTGCTCGGCCGGGCTGTCCACGCACAGCCCTGCCTGGACCCCTGAGGTGACTCGGCATGGTCCCTTCTCTGCCCTTCGGGGACCCACTGCTGGCACTGCACATCCAGGCCCCGACGCTCAGAGCCCCTGGGGGGCCGAGACCCACAGCACTGAGCGCAGCTCCTGGGGTGGGCTGTCAGATCATGGGGGGCTCAGCATGGAGCCGCCACCCCACGCAGAAGCCCACTGGTGGGCAGGTCGCCCCTGTCCACTGAGGGCCGCCACGCAGAGGAGGCGCAGCCCGCCTCTCCGCCGAGCCTGAGTGCCAGCTGCAGTCTCCACCCCTCGCATTAGTGCCGTGACAGCAGGCCGCGGGCTAATTCCTCTCTCTCTCTGCTCGCTTGTCAGGGCATCAAGGGAGAGCGAGGCTACGCTGGGCCCTCGGGAGAGAAGGGAGAATCGGTGAGTCTGAGTTGCATCTCTGCACGGGGGGGTAGGATGGGGGGAGGTGGGCGGAGGCTTCAGGGAGAGCCGGCCGCTAGAGATTTTCCCAGAAGCCTGTGTGTGTGTGTGAGGGGGGAGCACGACCCCTGCTTCCCTGTCCCCTGAGTCACTCCAGCTGCATCTCAAGCAGACAGCACAGGCTGGTGGCGGTGGGGCCAGAGCTGCGAGGAGAATGCCGGCCGGATTCACGGAGCCCGTGGCCGCCTGCCAGGGGGCGGGGCACCGGGAGTCAGCTGACCGCAGACCCCGCCTCCCCCCCCCCCACCCCGAGAGGCCCGGGCCTGGGATGCTGACCCAGCGCCGCCTCCTCGGCCCCGCAGCTGGAGCCACCCTTTGCAGAGCCAGGCCCTGGCGGAGTGCAGGAGCCCCGCTGCTGTCAGAGGAGGACGCGGGCTGGCCAGGTGGTGTGGCTCCCCGGGGGCCGCCGCTAGTTAGTGAGTTGGGGTGCAACCTGCATTGGAGCCTGAGTCTCCCCGCCCCCCTCGCACATGTCGGTGAGGCCCCGCGCTGTGCATTTATTCAATCACTCGTGTGCCTGCTGGGCGCCAGGCCCTGAAGACGCCGTGGAGAATAAAACAGGCAGTCGTGTCCCCTGACTTCCTAGGGCTCACATTCCCGGGGGTGGGGGGCGGCCGATATAACAGAGGAATAGACACACACAGGCGGATGATGAGCGATCTGATGGAGAACACGGGTGAGGGCTGGAGCGGCGGGCAGAGCGCCGTTAACGTGGATGGTCAGGGAGGCCTCTCCGAGGAGGTGGCCTTGGAGCTCAGCCCTGAATGAAGTGGGGGAAGGGCACGTGGTGTCTGTCCTGGGGAATCCCAGAGCGGGGGAGAGCAGGGCTGGGAGCACGGCAGGAACAGCTTTGAGCCATTTAATGATCTAATGATTTGAGAGACCTGGAAGGGGTCCGGGAACAGAGGGCATTGTGGGTAGTGGGTACAGTGTGCAAAGGCCCCGCGTGTAGATGTGCAGTGTGCTCAGGGAGCGGCGGGCTGACCACGCAGGGCAGGAGATGAGAAAGGGAGGGGGTTGTGAAGTTGCGGGGTGGTGGGTACCAGATCACAGACGGCCTCAAACCGGCCTTGGTGGAAAGTGTGCTCCTCCTTCAGGTGCCAGAGGGGAGCCAGGCAAGGTTTCGAAGCAAGAGAGTGTCATAACCCGGGCCGGGCCGGGCCAGTTGCTGGCTGGATTGGAGTGAGCCAAGTGGGGGGCAGGGCTGGTTAAGAGCTAGTCCAGTAGCTCAGGCAAGAGGGGAAGCCTGAACAGGCCAGGGGGAGGAGTGCGGCTGGCTCAGGGGGCCTCCCACCACATCCCCTGCCCATCCCCTGACCGCCCACCTCCTCCATCAGAGGGACTGATTCTTTGTGTCCCCAGGGCCCACCAGGATCTGAAGGCCTCCCCGGCCCCCCAGGCCCAGCGGTGAGTAAGGGAGGGGTGGGGAGATGTGGACATGGGGATGCCTGGGCCTGGGCCTGGGCCTGGGCCTTCCTGCCCCCAGACGAGGAAGATTGAGTTCCATCTGCATTGTTCTCTGTGGTGACAGGGTCCCCGAGGAGAGCGAGGACCCCAGGGGAACTCCGGTGAGAAGGGCGACCAGGTGAGTGGCAATGAGGATCTGGCTAGCCATTCTGCCCACAGTGGAGGGCTGGGTCCTCTCCTTGGTGGTCACCTTCCCAGCCCCCGCCCATCTGAAGTTGTAACCTCCCACCTTGCGCCCAGAGCCTCGCCTGCTGGCCATCTTGGGCAGAGTGGAGGGCAAGGCCCATGTCGGGCAGCAACATCACCCTGTCACTCTGTCTACCTCGTGGCCAGGTGGGGGAGAAGGGCAGCCCAGCAAACTGTCCCTTGCCTCTCCCCGCAGGGATTTCAAGGCCAGCCAGGCTTTCCCGGCCCGCCGGTGAGTGAAGGCACGAAGCAGCTCTGTCTGATGTGATTCCATCTGGAAGGGCAGGCTGACCGGCCAGGGCCTGTGGAGGGGGGAGGGAGGAGGCACGGGGGCGGGGAGGGGGAGAGGGACAGCCTGGGTGGCCAGGCCCGGTTCCAGGAGCTGGGACCTGGAGATCAGGGCCTCCTGGGTGGGCCCAGCCCAGCAGGCCGGACCCAAAGCTCCCGGGTGGTGTTTCTAGAAAGCATCCCCCACAGTGGGGCATACGTAGCAGGAAGAAGGAGGGAGCTCCCCCTCCAGCCCGCAGCATTCCGATCTGCTCCTTTGTTGATATAGGGTCCCCCTGGATTCCCAGGCAAAGCAGGAGCGCCTGGCCCACCCGGCCCCCAAGCTGAAAAGGTGAGCTGGACTCCAAGTTGGCCACAGTCACGGATCTGAGTCATTCACCTCCCACACCCCCGTTTCACCCCCAGCATCAGCCTTTGGAGAGTCAACCGCCTCCATTACATCTAGGGAGGGGAAAGGACCTCCAGGATGGCCCTAGCAACAGGGCCGTACTAGCAACCAGGCCCCAGAGCAAACCAGGAGGCTCATAGGACGGGCCAGTACAGCCGCCAGCCTCTGCAGGAGCTCTCTGCCTGATGGGAGAGGGCGGGTGGGGAGAAGGCAGAGGGGTACACTGAGAAGGGGTGACTAGGGTGTGACTGGCTGGCCTAGGCCAGCTTTGTCTCCTGAGGAGGTGGGGATGTTGGGGGGTATTGGGGGAAGGGGGAAGTGTGCTGACACTGGGAGCCCCAACGCCCCACAGCAGGGGGACCTCCGGGCACTTTCTGGAAGAAACTCACCTGGAGGTGTTGTCCACAAGGCCGCAGTGTGACTTGGTGGGAAGGGGCAGCCATCTGGGGAGTCCCACTCTGGTTGCCCTGGTCTGGGGGACTGACGCTCCGGTCTCAGCCCAATTTCTGGGCATCTCAGATGTGACAGCTGGTGGTGTAAGAGGCCCAGCACTGGCTGAGAGCTTGGGGCAGGGGGAACCTCTTTCCTTTGGAACCCACACAGCACAGCTGGGGTGACTGAGAGGGCTCCCTTGCTCTAACTATTCGCTGTCCAGATCAAGAAGTGAGGCCTGGAGAGGCCAGGGCATCCCAGGGGCACACAGCAAGTTAGGGGCAAAGCTGAGCTCCCCCCCAGGCTGCTTCCCAGACCAGTGCCTACCAGCAGGGGCAAGGCAGCGGTGGGCCCACCCCCTTCCCGCTGAGGGGCCTGGTTGGCAGCCACCGCCGGAGCCCTCTGTGCTGCCGCCATAGTCCAGGGCTGCCCGCTGGCCTAAGGATGATCATTGCCGGCAGTCCCCAACCTCTGGCCTGGGGTGCCATTCCCCATTCCCTGTGGAGCTGACATTTCTCTGGGCTGTGCTGACCCCTCCTGGTGGGTGGTGGCATTGTGCTGCCACCCAGCGCTCTTCTCCCTCCATTTCCCCCCACCCCCAGGGGTTTCTAAGTGGATCCCTTCCCCTTGGCCACCCCCATAGCCACTGCTCCAGGGCGGCCACCCTCTCCCCGCCGCCCGCCGGGGACGCAGCAGCCTTCCTCACCAAGCGGCCTCCCCGGCCCCTTGTCCTGTAAACACTCTCACTCACACGGCCTGTTGTCATCACTCCCCTGTTCTGAAACTTCAATGGCTCCCCAGGGCCCGCAGCAGCGGTTTTCACTTTATTTTGGAGTCCCGGAGTCTGGTTATCACACACAAGCTCATGCGGCCCCTCGATCTATAAAACAGATTCGAGTGGAGCTTCTCTGGCGAAGGCAAGGGAAGGGGGTCCTGGAGTCCCACCCACTGGGCCTCCACTTTGTGCCTTAGCTCCGAGACCCTGCAGGAACCCCCAGGCCTCTGAGAGGTACCGTTTGAAAATCACAGGTCTTCTTCATAACGCAGAGCATGGCGCTCAGGGCCCACAGCCACCAGGCGCTCACCTCCCCAGCCTCCTCCACCACCCCTCACCCGGGCTCCCCACACAGCCTTGGCGAGGCCAGGCCTGCAACCACTTCCAAATCCTCCTGCTCCTCTGAAGCTCCCTCTGGTGTGCCCTTTCCTCCTCCGCTGCCGCCTCTCAGGCCGCAGACACCAGGCGAGTCAGCATCTGGTGGCACTTCTGTGACTCTTCCCTGCCCCGGGCCTGAGTGAGCAGTGAGCTTCGCCTCTTCTGAGCTCCTGTGGCCCCCACCCACAGAGCACATGGACCCTCACTGGACTCCAGCTCCTTGAGGACGGGAAGTGGTGGCTTCCCTCTCACGGCACACCGGCTCCCTGGGTCTCACCGGGGAGAATCCGAGGCTCTGTAGTGCTCGGTGCCTCACTGGGACTGAGGCAAACAGTGCCTTCAATTAGCACATGCCACTGAGCACCTACCGTGCCAGCCCCTGGTCAACCTTGGAGAAGACGCTAGACTTCATAGGCTCTGTCCCTTCGGAGGAGAGACAGATCCTCTCGGGGAGTGATGTGTGGAGTGTGTCTACTCAGTCCAGAGCAGAGCGGGTTAGAAGCCAGCCGTCCTGGCTTCCAGCAGCCACGACTTGTGGCCCGGGCCTTGTCTCCAGCATGCGATGAGGCTCCACTGCTTTTGTTTCCAGGGCAGCGACGGGCTGCGGGGCCCATCGGGCATGCCTGGCCCCCCTGGGCCACCAGGGCCTCCCGGGATTCAGGTGAGCGGTGCCCCTTAGCCTGACAGGCGTGGGTCATGTGTGTGCATGTTTGTAGGGCTGGGAGTTGGGTGAGGGCGGGGAGGCTGGAGGCTCTGGCAGGCTGTAGAAATGCCCGTTTCCTGTTTCCAGGGCCCCGCTGGCCTGGATGGTCTGGACGGGAAGGACGGCAAGCCCGGCTTCAGGGTGAGATGATGGGTCGGGAAGGGCACCCCTTCCTTCTCTAAGAGCCAAAGTCCAGGGAACCCTGATGGAGGGACTGAAGTGGCCCCCCACCACCTGTCAGGGGAAGCCCAGACCTTTCCTTGGTCTGCCTCTCTCTGCACCGGCCTTCCTGGGTCTCACTTATCCTGGTAGCCTGGCCAGCGTGGTGAGCTAGGCCTCAGCAAAGTCAACAAGTGAGTAAGTTCCTCTCAGAAACCCAGATAACGAAAGAAACAGAACCCTCGGGTCTTCAGCACTATTTTTATAGGCCGAAAGCGGTCGAGAGCCCCCGACTGGGACCCCAGGTCTAGCTCGGAACCTGCACAGGCAGGGTGGCCTGAGAGGCCACAGTGGCATAAGGGACTTGGACTCTGGCCCCATCAACAGCTCGTACCGGCTGGCACCAAGGTTCCCAGCCTGTGAGTGGACGGGTTAACCCAAGGAAGAGCCAGGTGGCAGGCATGGAAGGACTTGAGCCAGCTCCTTGATTTTGCTGGGGAATCTGAGAAAGATGGAGCCATGGCAGTGAGCAGAGCATCCAGGTCAATCCCCGTCTGTACCCCAAAGAAGGAAAACTGAGGTCCAGAGAGGGGCTAGGGTTCATGCAGGGGCCATGGCCCATCAGAGGCTGAGCCTGGCTTAGTCTTCCCTCGGCCGCAGAGGACTTCCCTGCATCCTGGGGCCGGTGGGGGAGGGGAGAGGACAGTGGCCAGTGAGTTGGGTACCAGCTGGACAGTGTTTCTGCCTCAATGCCCCCACTCTCTTTCCCTAGGGAGAACCCGGTCCCGCAGGCCCACCTGGACTCATGGGGCCCCCGGTAAGCTGAGCTTCGGGGAGGAGCTGGGAGGAGCACCTCTGCTTTGGTGTGTGGGGTGTGTTCTGATTTGTTTAACCTGTGGAAAGCGGATGGGACGAGGCCTCTGGTTGAGGCGAGGGATGTGGCAGCTCCCTGCTTCTCTTCCAGGGTTTCAAGGGGAAAACAGGACATCCTGGCCTCCCAGGACCCAAGGTAAGGGCCAAGCAGGTAAAGCCCGGCCCCAGCCAGAGTGGCCATACCGCCCGATCCTTGCCCGAGATGCCATCCCGGCATCCAAGCCTCCTGAGGCCGTTGGCGCCTGGCAGACTGGGTCGGGGCTTCTCCCACCCACCAGCCCGAGGGGTCAGAGGGCCTCGGGCCAGAGTGGGGCATGTGGCTGGATCCCTCTGGGGTGGGGGGAGCCAAGTGGCAGTCTGGTGAGCTCCTCTCTCTCTTTTAGGGCGACTGTGGGAAGCCAGGCCCGCCGGGCAGCAGTGGGCGGCCCGGAGCTGAGGTGAGGGCTGGGATCTATGCACCCGGCGCCCTTGGGACAGCCTCTGGGCTCTGCTGAGCCGCATGAAGCCCCTTCTTCGCTCCCTAGCAACATGGCTGCCTTCTCACCTCCCTTTCTTGGGGAGGTTTTGCCCAACAGACACAGCTTGACTTTCTCCCTCCTCTTGCGGGTTGTACCTGGTTCCCCTTTCTATAGGCTGTTGGTCATTAGCCTAAAAGGGCAGGGCTTGGCCTTCTCCCGCTGGGGGCTCTGCTTTCTCTCTCCACAGTCCTCATGGGTAGGGCTGGGGCCTTGGCCTGGAAGGCTTAGGCCTGGGGCCAGGGCTCAGCTGGGCTCCCGGGGGCGCCCGTGGTCCACCTGCTCTGCCCAGCCCTCTCCCCCTATCAGCCCGTGTGTGATTCTGTTTCTTTGTTCTGGCTCCTGCAGGGTGAGCCTGGTGCCATGGGACCCCAGGGAAGACCCGGCCCCCCCGGCCACGCTGTGAGTTAACTAGACTGTCTCTGCCTCATGAGAGTTGGGATTCTGTTGGAGTGGGGGGAGAGGAGGGGAGGGGGAAGAGAGTGTTTGCCAGCTGGCGATGACCCCAAAGAACTGAGCGCAGGAGCAGCCCCAGCCTGGGGAGCCATGAAGGGCTTTGGGCTCCCCCAGTCCAGTGGTTCCCAGGCCTTTTGCCATTTTCTTGTTTTCTGGGAACATTTGAATCTGCTTATCTTTTTTAAAATGCATTTTTATTGATTTCAGAGAGGAAGGAAGAGGGAGAGAGATAGAAACAATGATGAGAGAGTATCATTGATTGGCTGCCTCCTGCACGCCCCCTACTGGGGATGGAGCCCACAACACGGGCATGTGCCCTTCACTGGAATCAAACCCAGGAAGGACTTTCAGTCCACAGGCCGAAGCTCTATTCACCGAGCCAAACCAGCCAGGGCCGAATCTACTTATCAAACAAAGATCATTCAGTTATTCCACAAACAATGATTGAGCACCTGCTCCACGCCAGGCACCGTTCCAGCCTTGGACTAAGGCCGTTAGGAGGCAGGCCAGCACACAGATTAATGCAGAAGTGTGTGATGTGCCGGGAGGGGCTGGGAGGTGACTTTAGAGCAGTTTTTTAGGAGAAGGGGCCAGTTTTGTCCAGCGGTTTGGGAAGAGCATTCAGGTCAGGGGTGAGAGAGGGGCGGGGAGCAGGTGGTGCAGAGCCTGAGGCAGGGAGAGCTTGGCATATTTGGGGAGCCCAATGTCAGCATGGCTGGAGAGGAGTTCAGGGAATGTGAGTGCGAATGGGAAGCTGGTGGAGTACCTGGGAGGTGCGGGCTTGGGGTGGGGGAGGGATGGGGTGCAAATGAAAGCAGAGATCCATGGGAGGCTTTGCAGAGGTGGTGGCTGGTGGCCGTGGAGCGGGGTAGCGGTGCACAGACCTGGTATGTGTTTAGAGACTGAGGACTTGCTGACGACCTTCATGAGGTGGGAGGTGGGAGGTGGGAGCAGTAGAAAGACAGCAATCAGGGGGGACTCCTGTGTCTGGTAGCTGGATGAGTGGGCGGTGTATTTACTGAGGTAGGCGACTTGGAGAGAATATTAATAATGGATTTTCCGTCTACTCATCGGTAACATAGAGGACTGCCAATGGGCGCCTTTGATCAGTGTGAGGGAGCAAGCTGGTGGGGTTCCAGAGAGAAGCGAATCAGCACGCTGGCATTTTATCGCAGCCCTGCTGTGGCTGGCTGCGTGGTTACAGGCTTTGGGAAACGTTAAAAATAGCTCATGACCAAAAACCAGAACTCACAGGTCTTCCGCACTATTTTTATAGGTCGCAAGGAATCCCGAGCCCCCAACTGGGGACCCCCAGCTCTAGCTCAGTCCCCCCTCATGTTACAGATGAAAGAAGGAGTCACGCCTTCTGGATAGGTCCACACTGGAGACTGGTTCAGGGGCTGGGGACAAGAGGGGTGACCAAAGGGGTGCAGGGTTCACCTTCTCACCTGTCGAGCCCTGGGCCCAGCTGTGTGCCCAGCCCAGGGCTGGACGTTCCTGGAGCGTTCAGATGAGTAGAACAGACCAGGCCTCCGGAACGTTCCATCTGGGAGTGTGGAGGGAAGTGCTCTGAGAGGCGCGTGTGCCCCGGGAGCCCTGGATGGCTCTGTGTGGCTCCGTTCAGGGAGGTGGCCTTGGAGCTGGGCCTCCGCGGAAGGTGCAGGAGAGGGGGAGGGCATTTGGACAAGGGCCAGCCCAGGCAGGACAGGGGCGCTCCTTGGTGTCTGAGTGTCGTCGGGGACCAGGGAGGCCTGGGGCTGTGCTGAGCCCTGCCCTTCACTCCCTGCTGCACAGACCAGACACCCAGCTCCTGCTCTAGGCTCCTCCCACAATACACAAGCGGGGTGGAGGTGGGAGGGCTCTGAAGACACCCAGGCCCCCAGGCCTGCTGTCTGCACTGGTCTGGGTGCCAATTCATCCCCTCAGCCCAGCCCCAGAGGTACCACTCCCTGCACGGCAGGCATGAGGGTCCTGTGAGCTTGGGGACCCTCAGCCTCAGCTCTGGTACAAACCTTCGGGCAGAAGCTCAACTGCAAAACTGGAGGGAAGGAGGACTTAGGGCGAAGTTTAGGGCTTGGTTCTGCTGTCAGTCCCTCCACGCCTCCTGGGGGCCTTGTTACTGGAAACTTTCCAACCCTCTGCCTTTGTCTCCCTTTAGGGACCACCGGGGCCTCCAGGCCAGCCAGGCCCGGCTGGGATCTCTGCAGTGGTAAGTGCAGGCCCCCTCACCCCTCCTTCCCAGGAATTGGGCCCTGCTCTGCTGTGGGCTCCTTTCAGGGGAAGCTGGGGGAGGAGAGAGCAGGTTGCCCCAACCCTCACCTTCCGTGGTCAGCCTCTCTTGCCTCCAGAGATCTCCCTAACGGCGTGCGGTGAAAGTGAAGGCCTTTGGAGAGGGCTGGAGCCACCCTAGGCCCTGTCTCGAGTTCAGGAAGCACCAGCTCTCCCGTAGAGCCCAGGGGTGGGGGCATGGTCCCTGGCACACGGCACCGGCCCCTGGCTCTGTGGAGTTCATTTCCCCTCCCCATCCCCTCTCACCATCCTCCTTCCTTTTCTCCAGGGCCAGAAAGGAGATCAGGGAGCCACTGGAGAAAGAGGTCTTGCAGGCTTTCCGGGCGAGCCTGGCCCACCTGGACACCCTGGCCCCCCGGTAAGACCCCACCTCTTAGCATACAGCCCAGGGAAAGGGCCAGGTGGCCTTGCTGGTTGAGCACAGCACTGCCCGTCTGGGTCCCTGGGGAAGGAGGAGCTGTTTGCATGGAAACGGCAGTGTGGAGCTTGTACCTCAGGATCACATCGTATTTGGAAGAAGGGACGCGCTCAGCAGCCAGCACTGTGCCCCCTGCACACCAGGCCGCTGCCTGACCCACAGTTCCGCCTGTAGAGATCCCCGCCCAGATGTCAGGCAGGGGACACTTGGCCCCTGATCCGCCCTGCCCCTCTCTGGGGGCGCTTTTGGTAACCACAGAAAACTTGGTAACTGGAATTGAACCCACAACCCTTCAGTTCATAGGCCGACACTCTCACCACCTAGCACACTGGCCAGGGCAACAGTACTCCCTCTTTTTAAGATTCCAGGCAGGTGAACCCATCTGAGGGGACTGATTGCCAGTGAGTGGAGCTGAGACAGGAACCCGGGCCTCCCAGCCCCAGGTCAGGGCACTTTCCACCAACGTGGGGAGCATAGCAATGACCCTGAGGCTGGTGGCCTGACTCCAGCAGAGGTGATGGGTCAGTCCATGTGCCAAGAGGACCACGTCTCACCTCCCACTCACTCTGATGCCTCCCAGCCCTTCACCTCCCCTGCCTGCAGGCTCAGGAGCCGCAAGATCCGGGATGATTCCTCTTCCCCAGCATCCTCCAGAAGTGGGGGAGGGGGGTGGCCAGGAGGCAGCCTCTCCTGTCTCAGGGAGGGAGCAGGCTCACCTGACCAGATCTCTGGTTCACACCTTCATTCAGCAAACATCTAACCCAGTGGTTCTCAACCTGTGGGTCGCGACCCATTTGAGGGTCGAATGACCCTTTGACAGGGGTCGCCTAAGACCATCAGAAAACACAGACATTTACATTATGATTCATTAACAATAGCAAAATTACAGTTATGAAGTAGCAATGAAAATAATTTTATGAGTGGGGGTCACCATGACATGAGGAACGGTATGAAAGGGCCTCGGCATTAGGAAGGTTGAGAACCACTGATCTAACCTATACTCAGAGCCAGAGAGTGTGCAAGGTGCAGGATCTCAAGCAAAGAGCAGGGAGCTGCAGCCAGCTCCTCCTCCATTGGGCTCAGCCAGGGGGCAGCCCGGAGCTGTTGGTGTAGGGCTCCGGGGACACGGCAGTAGTGTGGGGTGAGGTGTAAGTTTCCAAGCCTGTGCCCAGAGTGTCCGAGGGGAAGGGGTCAGAGCAGGACCCATTGGTGGAATGGGGGTTGGGCATGCCCAGTGGGCAAGGTGAGGCATGTGACATCAGGCGAGGTTGGCACTCATCACATCTTTATTGCTCTCTCTCCCCAGGGTGAGCCTGGTGCAGATGGTGCAGCTGGCAAAGAGGTACTGTTGTCCTGGGCTTGTCCTGTCCCCGTGGGAATGCTGCTGCTTGCTCCACGACCTATCCTGGCCCCTCTGTGCATTCAGGAACCATTCTTCATGCAAATGTTCTCTGGGCAGAGGTGTAGGAAACGTGCCCCTGTTGCTCTGGGAAGAGGAGTGGGGGACTAGGTGATGAGGATGAGAGCTAGACTTGTTTTTCACTATTTTTTTTAACCGTGAACCTGGTCAAAAGGCAATAAGAATAATAAACTCCAAACAATCAAGGACTGGGCACCAGTTCTTGCCAGGCCCTTCAATATGCTACAGATTGGCCCTTTCATGCTGACGTCTCACCTCTTTTTGTATGTGACAAGGGACCCAGCCAACATAATCATCTAAGGCCATGCTCTGGGGGACATTCGTCTGCTTTCCAGCTGTCAGCCCTTCTGTTATCAGGGAAGCTGTCATCATTTCTCACACAGAGCCCAGCCAGACAGCGCAGGGGCCCGAGGCAGTGGGAGGGGCCTTTCACAGCACGTGCCTCCCCTGGGTGGCTTGGAGATGCTACAAAGACTTGACCTTTGACTTTTGATTTCCTCTAGGGGCCCCCTGGAAAACAGGGACTCTATGGACCCCCTGGCCCAAAGGTGAGTGGACACAGGCTGGGTTTGAGAGAAGCTCACGCGTTGGTTAAGCCTGACTCCCAGCTGTGGCTTTAGCCATGGAGGGGAGACACAGGAAGGCCAGTGGGCAGGAAAACATAGTGGACAGAACTTGGAGCAACCTCATCTCTGAAAACTTCCAACATGGGGCTGTTTCGAGGTTCTTAGCTATGGTTGGGGAAATGGAAATTTCAAATTCACTCACTCATTGATTGATTGATTCATTCATTCTGCAAGCATCTGCTTGGTCTTGCTTCCATTCCCGGCCAGGTGCTCACTTAGTCCAGTCACACTTGCTCCAGAGCATGGCAGGTTTTACTGAAAACTAGACCCTGTCCAGTGGGATCAGAGGGAGGGAGCACCAGCTCAGCTTGGGAGTCGGGGAGGCTGCGCAGGAAAAGAGGAACATTCATCTGGGTTGGGAAGGACAATCAGGCGGGGAGGACTCAGACAGTGTGGCCACATCAGAGAATGATAACCCCTGAGGTCCGGAGGGAGCTGCAAGGGCAGGGAGGTGAGGCTGCGAAGATGAGATCAGAATCACATCATGAATGGTCCTGAACGCCTGGCCACGGAATGAGGCCTTTTATTCAGAGGGCAGCTGGGAACTGGCAGAACATTCAAGCACGGAGTAGCCCCATGGGAACTGTCTTCTAGAAGGACTGTCCTGGGGCAGTGAAATGAGCAATCTGTCAGGATGCTGTGGCCACAGTCCAGAGGCAGATGCCGGGGGCCTGGCTGATGGATAGAGAGAGGGGCATCATGAGGTAGACTTGGTCGTATTTGGCAGTGCTGGACTGTGACTTCCTGTCCTTGCAGGGTGATCCCGGACCTTCAGGACAGAAGGGCCAGGCAGGAGAGAAGGGAAGAGCTGGCATGCCTGGGGGGCCCGGCAAGAGTGGCTCCATGGGGCCTGTTGGGCCACCAGGTCCTGCCGGAGAGAGAGGCCACCCTGGATCTCCAGGGCCTGTGGGGAACCCCGGATTGCCTGGGGTACCTGGCTCTATGGTAAGGAGAGGCTGGCAACTACGGACAATCTCTGGGCATTCAGGGTAGAGCATGGACCATTTTAGAACCCCCTGCTGACATTCTGCAGGAAATAACATGACTCCCCTACAAGTGGCTCTTGTGTGTGTGTGGGAGGGTGGGGGGTTGGGGACACTCTCCCTAGAAAAATGCACTGATGCACACAATGTTTTCGACCATTTCAGAGGGTTTTAGGATTAAGTATCTGTGGGTGGCTCCTGAGACCTTTGCTTCCCCTCATCCTTTATTTCCATAATATCTATCCCCGGGGGAGAAAGCACCAGGCTTGAAAGTATAAAGGTTTTCTTTTCTTTTCTCAGGGAGACATGGTGAATTACGATGAAATCAAGCGATTCATCAGACAAGAGATCATTAAAATGTTTGATGGTAATTGATAGCCGCAGGGTGACAGTGGGTGCTGCTTGCCCTTCCAACTTACTTCTCCACCCTGCCCTGGCCTCCTTTTCCTAAAGCTCAGTATCCTGCTCCCCACTCACCCGCCTCCCAGTTACGGGGTTGTGTTTAGTAAGACTTCAGACGTTCCCCGTCACCTGCTCTGTTCAGAGATAACATGATTCCCTCCCGCTCTCCCCAAGCCCCCACTGGAGCAAAGGAGACAGACAAGAAAACTGACATCAAACGAGTCTGTCTGCAGTGAGCTCAAAATAGTGGGGCGAGCAGCAACTGTTAAGATGGCTGGGGTGGCTTCATTCTAAGCTTTTGTTTCCTGTTCCTGTGCTCATCCAGGGCTGGTATGCTAGGGACTGGGGAAAACATGGACCCTGCCCTCAAGGGGCTGGACATTGTGATCAGGGAGCAGACCTTGAATGCCAAGCAAGGAGTCGGGCTTCAGTCTGAGGCCAGTGGTGAACTAATGAAAGGTGTTGGAAAAGAGATGGAATTAGATCAGTGCTTCAGAAGGAGCACAGTGGAAAGCAATGTGGAGGCTCAGACATGGGAGACCATAGATCAACCCCAGGTTTTTCGGTCTGACGTCCCTCTGAAGAAAGGCTTCTCTGGACACCATGCTGAGGGCCTGTCTGCAGCATCTGCGGTCATTATGAGTCCCTGGGGCGCCCCATGACCTGTCCCTGTCCTTTCTTACAGAGAGGATGGCTTACTACACCTCCAGGATTCAGTTCCCCATGGAGGTGGCGGCAGCTCCCGGACGACCAGGGCCCCCAGGGAAGGATGGTACTCCTGGCCGGCCAGGCCCTCCCGGAGCACCTGGGCTCCCTGGTCAAATTGGCAGAGAAGGACGGCAGGGCCTGCCAGGAATGAGAGGTAGAGCTGCCCTCTGGTTCCAGAGTGCACATGCACTTCTCTGGGGCACACATGAGCATTGTATGGGTTCTGCTGGGAATATACTTGCCCGAATATGTGTGCTTCTAACAATCTGACTGTGTGTGTGTCATTTTTCTACTCAGGGACAGGACTTCTTATTTTATTTCTTTTGTCCCAGGATTGCCCGGTTCCAAAGGTGAAAAGGGGGACACTGGTATTGGCATCGCAGGAGAAAATGGCCTCCCTGGTCCCCCAGGTAGGAAAAGCCAGCATTTCAGACCAGGAATCTGGAGCATCTGAGATCTCCTTTCTTTATGCTCCTTCTATAACCCAGCTGTGTGGCACCTCAGATAACTACACCAACATTTACCTATCCACCACCATTTACCTATCTACCAACATTTACTGCATGTGACCCTGTGTAAGGCACTCTGCTAGGGCCTGTGTGTAGGGAGTGAAGGACCAGTGCCTGCCCTCAAGTCCTAAACTGGGCCAGCATGACACAGAGGAATAGAGTCAGATGCTGTAGGGCCAGGGAGTGCTAGTTCAAGTCCTGCTGGGCTGCATGGCCTTGACTGGGTCACCCAAGCCAGGCAGCCTGAAGAGAATGACTAAAGCCTGGAGACCTGGCACTGAGACCCAGCTTCATCACTTGCCACATGTGCAACCCCTCTGTGCCTGTGTCCTCATCTACAAGATGAGAAAATAGTTCCTTTCTCACGGAATTGCTATAAAGATTCAATGAATCCTATATAATAGAGGGAATATGCTAATTGACCCTCATGCCATCACAAAGACGGTGGTACCTAGTCCCCTCAGCCCCATTGGGGTGGCAGGCATATAGCAAGGCCAGGCCTGCTGTTCCACATGCCTGCCTCTGGAGTCCCTCAGTCCCCTCAGCCCCCAACTGCCCAGAGGCACAGGCAAGCCTCGATGGCAGCTGTCTAGCCAACGCCCAAAGCACAGGCTAGCCTTGGATAGCGGCTGCCCAGGGCAGTCCGAAGCTCAGGTACCCAGAACTAACAGAGACTTGCGCTGCCAGCAGTGGCAGCAGTAAAGGTATGATGCGGCATCACCTTCTCCTGATTGCTGGGTTGCCTTCTGCCCTTGAGGGCTCCTGGACTGTGAGAGAGGGCAGGTCAGCCTGAGGGATCCCTCTCCAGTGCATTAATTTTCATGCACTAGGCCTATAGTAATGCATAAAAAGCACTCGGCCCTGGGCCTGACATATGGAAGCTCTCAGTAAAACTAGCCAATAGTGTTGTTGTTGTTAATGTAAGGGTCTGATCAGGTCTCATGAGAACATGTTATAACCTGAGAAGTATTCATCAAATGTAAGGCGTTTTGACAACAATCATTATTCTTTCCTGTAGTCTGGATGTCCTGATTTCCCTTTTCTGACTTCCCTCTCTAGGTCCTCAAGGTCCTCCAGGGTATGGCAAGATGGGTGCAACTGGACCAATGGGCCAACAAGGCATTCCTGGCATCCCTGGCCCGCCAGGCCCCATGGGCCAGCCGGGCAAGACTGGCCACTGTAACCCCTCAGACTGTTTTGGGGCCATGCCAATGGAGCAGCAGTACCCACCCATGAAAAGCATGAAGGGGCCTTTTGGCTGAAATCACCATCTCCGTTAGATGAAGGACTCCATGGGGAACAAATGGCTAAAATTTATAAGACTCTGTGATGGGTTGTGAATGTTCTGAGTTTTTAATTGCTATTAATATTTTTTTATCAATAAATAAAAAACAAAGTGATGGGTAGTCTCACTTTCAGTGGGGTTTCTCTGGTGCTGCAGCTGATCTCCCTGTCATCCTCCTTGGTCATTTGGTTCCAGAGTCAAAAAGAGCATTTCCCTCCCTGTCTGTGGTCAACCCAGTGGCATTGTGGGATGCTGTTGTCCATGGTGCCCCAGATCAGCTCTCCTTTCCAGCCGCTCTGAACCATCCTTTGGTCCTCTGGGCTTGTGTCCTATCTCTCACAGCACACTTCTCAGAGTCAGAGAGGGGTATCGCTTGGCCTCTCCTTACCAGTGAACCAAAGCAGGATTGGAGACCCCAATCACAGCTCAAAAAGGCTTCTCCCTAGTTGGTTTTCTAAAGAAAACAGTGTTTGGTACCTCACCTACCTTTTTCATTTCTTGAGCGTGACCCAAAGCTAATGCAGGTTGCATCTTCAGAATGCCACCCAAAGCTAAAGGCTGTTCATCTGCCTGGCAGCACCTCCAAGTACAGTTTCTTCTTGCTGCTCCAGTAATTCTGATTAGAAAGCCTGTGAAACAGGAGGGAAGCTTGGCTCCAGCCCCTGGCCTAGGCAACCAGGGAATGCTTCTCTGGGAAATGAAATGAAACCTCCTGCTTGTACTGATGTATGGCCCTGTCACAGCTCTCTAGGACTGAAAATGGCATCCTTGGTTAACCTAACATGTGATGCTTTCCCGGACATCTTAGCCTCGGCCTTCAGAAACAGACTGCATCAGTAGAAAGTGGTCATGGGCAGGCCACGATCTGATCTGAGCTTATGGTCCTCAAAGTCTGCTGGGAGTCTGGTGATCTCTCTCCTGTCTCCTCCATATGTAAAAAGGCTAGAGAGAAAAAAAAAGATAGCAAGTTGAATATTATAGAAACACAAGAGTCCCAGTGCATGAATTCATGCACGGGTGGGGTCTCTCTGGGTGACCTGTGGGGATCGGGCCAAAACCCACAGTCCAACACTGCTTGCAGCTCCTACCTGCTACTCTTGTTCATCCCAGCCCCACTGTGCCTGCCACAGGCTCACACCCAATCAGTCCCCAATGGAAGATGCTTGCGCCGCAGCAGTGCTTGACAGCTGTGAGCCCTGTGTCTGCCGCCCTCCTGAGGGAGTGGCCTGTGGGATCAGGCCAAAACCAGCATCCTTCAAGGGGTCCTTTAGAGGGTGCAGGCCAGGCTGAGTGACCCCACCAGTGCACAATTGGAGGCAGGGAGGGACCACGGGAGGGCTCCAGGGCCTGTCTTGCTCAGTCCCACTAACCTACCAGTTGGAGCATTAGCCCCCTGGTGGTCAGTGTACATCATAGCAAGCAGTTGAGCAGCCTTTGCATATCATTAGTATATTACACTTTGATTGGTTGAATGGATGACCTGTCACTGGACGACTGGACACTTAGCATATTAGGCTTTTATTATATAGGATTCCATCTCAAGCTTCTCGTTCTCTACTTTTCAGACCTCTCATCCTGGGTGGGCGGCCCTGTGAGAAAGCAACAGGGCATATCCAGAGGAACTTCCAAAGAATGTCTTGTTGCTGGCCCCAGCTTCCCGGAAGGTTTATCCAAGTTGGGTAAACTTCAAAAGGATCTCAGAGCAGATTCAGAAATGTACTGAGGGTCCAGATGCTGATCCAAGTTGGCTGAAGCATTCAAACTGGCTGTCAAATCTCTACAGAGCTGGTGTTGCCAGCTGTTCTGAAAATTCCCTTCTCTGGTTGGACTCCAAATACCAGGAGACCCGCCTAGGGGTGGCTTTTCAGAACACAATTTTCCTGCCAGGAGCAGAGGAGTGCCATGGCCAGGGGCATGAAATCAGGCCGACTCCTGAGCGTGCCCGATGTTTTTAAGTATAGGAGGAGTCCATTCTTATTTTACCTCCCACCAGCAAGTCTCAGTTAACCCTGGTTCTAACATAAGCCATGAAAAAGCAAATGCATCACCTTTGCCTTGAAGTAGCAGCCAGTTTTGGTCCGTGGATGAGGACAGATGTGAAAGTGCTCCCATTGGAAGGCCAGCTTCCCCCTCAGCCCACGCCGTGAAGTGCTGATGGCAAAGAGCATGCTGGCGCCAGTAGAAAGAAAGAAAAAAGCAAAGACCAGCTGTTGCATCGGGCAGGATGGCTTTGAAGACCAGAGGGGAAAGTCGCCGTGAGAAAACATCAAGCTCAGCCCCTCTGAGGGCCACCTGGGCATCGATCCTGACAGAATAAGTGATGCTTTCTTCACTTTGGTTCTTGAGTCAAATTCCATGACGGTTAGGTTTACGCTTTCATGATTTGAGTGCTCATCTCCCTGGAGTTTGAAATTGCTGTATTTTCTTGGACCATGAAGAACCAGATGGAAAGTGGAATTTATAGTCTCTTCTGTTACTGTGGTCAGCAAAAAAACAGTCCGTGGATTCTGCTCCTAAGTTCAGAAACCGGGTAAGCTGAAGGGAAAGGAAGGAGGGGCACATGCCTTCCACGCCCTTGAGGGAGCTTTCTCACATTCCCTCTGCTCATCTTCCGTCTTCATGTCTGAGGGTATTCCGGACTTTTAAGGCAACACACAGATCCATCAGATTGGCAAAGTCTAACTTGATGAGTCCATTTCCTCTTTCTACTTCGTGCCAGAAACTGTCTGGGGATTCAGAGGCAGATATGGTCGCTGCCCTCACAATGTCTATGGGGAGAGCAGACAATTAAACAAGCAATTACAATAGAGTGGGATGCTGGGGTAGTACCAGGCACCGGGGGAGCTTGGAGCCGAGGGACCTATTTAGACAGAGATGGATGAAGCAGAGGGGACAGCATGTGCCAAGGTCCGGAGATGACAGAGTCTAGAATGCTGAGTGGTGACAGTGCCATGTGTGGGTGGAATGTGGACCATGAGCAGGGAGACTGCGGGAAACGAGTTTTCTGTGAGAGTGTGTCGAATCAGATTTGCCTACGATGGATTTCACTGACAGCCGTATGAAGAATGGACTGAGAAACCCTCTGCTCTGTAAGACGAAGAAAGGCTGTTGCCTGTTTATTCTGCAGAGGAAAATCCCCAAAACGTGATGCCTTCTGGAATTTAAATCTTCCTTTTGGTCATATTTGCCCATCAACAGAGTCTATTTAGACTCTTCACATTAGCCTCTTACCCGACTAGATCTTTCTGTTGTTGTCCTGAATAGTTTACGGGAATGGAATGTGTGCATTGACACATTCCATTATAGAATTCCGTGGCCAAATTGCCATGTCTGCTGTTCCCATTTTTCTGTTGGTTCTGTGGAAAGCTGTAAATTGCCGTCGGATTCGCAGCATCCACTTGGAATTTAAATTTCAGACTGGCTCTCGTTGGAATCAAAGAGAATTTAATTCTATAATAATTAGGTGAGTGTCAGGCTGCCTTCTCCTAAGCAATCCTGGAGCTTGGCGCTGAGCCAGGATGCCTGTGGGGAATGATGTCTCTAGGGGAGGAGATATTTCCAGTGGATGGGCCTTCCAGCACCAAGCTCTGCCTCATCTCTAATGGGTCAACCGCAGGGCTTCCATGAACTCAGGAAACTGCTTTGTGCTCTTAAAAGGGCTGGAATCCAAGTGTTCTTCTTTGGCTAGAGCTGAAACAATAACAGGAGCCTCCCCCCACCCACCTCTGTCTGCTTCAGGTAGTTGAGGTTCTGGGAACTGAGCTGATTGTTTTTCAGTCTTTGGAAGGTCCTGATCTGCCTTTTATCCAGCCCTCTCCAAGATAAACACACCTGGGCCTGCTGCAGGTCCTCAGAGGCAGAGCCCTGGACTTGGCTTTGGCTGGTTTCTGACAGCTCGAGAGATGACTTGGATGCCTTGCCCCTCAAATAGCAGTCATCCAACAGACAGTTCTCCTAAGAGCCCTTTGCTGGGCAGAGGGAGCTGGGACGTGAAGTTCTCATAGAGGTTTAATCTCCTAGACAGAGCTTGGCAAATGGTGGTAACTCAGTGGGTTGGTATGTTTGTACAATAAAATGAGTGCATGTCACATTATGCCCTTTTGCAGGACCTTTGCAGGCCACATGTCACTCTTCTCTCTACTGACAAATGTTCCTTGACCTTCAGCCCAGACCACACTTCTTCCTTTCTGAGATTTTGCCATTTGATCCCACCTATTTTTTTTGATTCAGGGGCCGGTGGGAGGGTAAAGGTAAAGAAGACAAGACCTATTAACCACTAAGGACTGAGCAGTTAAAAGATTGTGGACCTCGGTTCAAATTCTCACTCCTCCATTTATCTTTTGGGTAGTAGAGAAGTCGCTTAGCCACTCTCAGCCTCAGCTCCTCATTATAAATGGGTAGCAGTATCTTCTCAAAGGATTATGGTGAAAATGAAACAACACATTGTACTTAGCACAACGCCTGGTACCTAGTAAGCATTCAATATAGAATAACAACTGCTTATATTTATTGAATTCATGCCAGGAACTGTTCAAGGCCCTGGGGATAGAGGAGGAATAGGAGCATGCCCATCCCTTTCCCTTCCCTCGCCCTCTCCCTGCCCTCCACGCCTCCCCACCACCCCCACTCTCCAGGCACATTATCATTAGCTTCCTGACTCACAAGCTCCAGTGGCCCTTCCTTCATGTCTGTAACTTGTTTCCTAAGCCCCTTTCCTCTAGGAATTAATTCTTCTACCTTTGTAATTTACTTAAAAACAACAACACAATATACATATAAACTCTAACGAGGACAATTCAAATAGTGACAAGTACAAAACTATTTTAGATGTGGTGTCAAGGAATGTCCCCCAAGGAGGTGATCTCTGAACTGAGACCTGGGTGGCAAGCAGCCAGCCAGTGAAGAGCCAAGGGAAGAGCATTCCAGACAGGGAGGAGAGCTGATCCGGAACTCAGGAGGTGGGAATGATGTGGGTATGTTCCAGGGATGGAGACCAGGACGCATGGCTGGAGTGAACTGGGACAGCAGTGGCAGAAGTGAGGCTGGAGACGCAGGCAGGGTCTTGGTCACAGAGGGCCATGAAGGTCATAAGGATGTGTTTAAATGTTATCTTAAGAGTTATGGGAAGCCTCTGGGGGAGTTTAATCCAAGGAATAACATTATCTGATTTACATTTAAGACAATGACTCAGGCTGCTCTATGAAGAATAGAGTGTGGAGGAAAGAGTGAAAGCAGGGACTCTGGTCCGGAGGCTACTGTCATGATCCAGCCACAAATGATGGTATCTTGGATTAGAACAATCGTGTAAATAGGGAGAAAAGAGCAGATGTGGGTCTTTTTAAACTCAAGCAAATTTTGGAGGTGGGATTGTGTGTGGAGAAACAGAGGCCCCACAAGAATGCTCCTAGGTTTTTCTTTTGGCTTGAGAGAAGGGATGGATTTTCTTAGATGGAGAGGAATGGGTGTTAAGGAAAATATTAGAGAGAACTCATATAAGGCAGGCTGGAATATAGTGACAGGACCAAGTGCAACGAGAGGCAGGCAAGAGAGTGACTAACACTGGAGCTGCAGGGAATGTGAGAGAGTGAGGTAGACAATGGGATTGCAACTGAGCTCTGAAGTGCTGGCAATGGGAGGAATGTTGTTCTGGCAAAAGGAAAGGTTTGAACCTAAGTCTGGACAAAGGCAGGTGCAATAACTCATTTTTCAAATCCCTACGTATTTACCTGGCAGCTGAGGAAACTGAGATTCAGAGAGGTTAAATAACTTTCCCAACGGACATACAGTTAGAACACGGTAAAATCAAGTTTCTCACTCCAAGCAAGAGCGTTAATGGTGAAACTGAACATAGTACAAGAATAAAAGAAAGACGTGGGCTGGAAAACATAAAATAGAAAAGGTAAGGCTGGGCCAGACTGTGAAGGACATGCAGTGCCAAAATGAAGAGGTTAGGGCTTATTTTGGTGGGGATCAGCAGTGGGGAACGTCCAGCCCGAGGGCTGTAGAAGGCCCGCAAAATCATTTGGTCTTGCCCTGCCAAGGCATTAGCAGTGAGTTAATTACACGTTTGACCAAATACAGCAGGCAAATTTTTAAGTGGATAATTTGGTATGCCCCACAACTTATATCATAAGTATCCAACTGGCCCTTGGTAGAAAAAAGGTTCCCCATCCCTGGGATGAAGAGGAGCCATTGTAGGCTGTCCAGTGGGCAAGCAACATAACCAGCACTGTGATTTTAGAAAGTGCCTGGCTAGATAGGTGGGCTGGAATGGGTAACACCTTATAATATATTCACCTGTTTATTTTTTTAAAAACATAGTGTCAGGCACTGTGTTAGGTACTGGGGATAGAATAACAAGCAAACCCAGACACAACCTGTGCCCACATGGAAGAATTTAACAATTTAATCAGATAAGTGAGCTCACAAGGGTAGAGCCTGAACCACCAAGTGGTAAGTACAAGACTATAAAGTTACTTTGTAACCAGGATGTGACCTGCTTTAGGGACCAGGCCAGACTTCCCTGCTGAGAATTAAGCATCCATTTATGAACTCTGTTAAAGAAAAAAAAAAAGACACCTACTAAGAAGGGCTCCTGGAGGCTAACTGGACTCATTTAAAAAAGCAGAGCCTAGCAGCCATTTCTGCACAAGGGCCTCTTATGTAAACTGCACTTCAGAGAAACCTGCACCGAACTGCCTGCCTGTACTGTATTTCTGCCTTCCCAAGGTCATACAGTTAGAAAGCCAGCCCTCATAGTTTCCTAGAATCCTATTTCAACCAAAAGGATTGAGTATTTCCCTATCCAAGCAGAGCTGTGTGGCTCCCCTGAATCACAGTAACTCTATTCTGATCAATCAAGAGAGTGCCTTTTAGATCAATCAAACGTGAGAATTTGGAGCCCTCATTTGCATGAGAATGGACCAATCAGGAACCAGGGGCGGGGACTTCTGTCTATATAAGCCAGCTCCCCGCTGGCTTTAGGAGCTCAGTTTCCCTCCTCAGAAACGAAGAATGTGAATGTTTCCCTGGCTGAGCTAGAATACCCACTACACCAGTGGTTCTCAACCTTTCTAACGCCGCGACCCTTTAATACAGTTCCTCATGTTGTGGTGACCCCCAACCATAAAGTTATTTTTGTTGCTACTTCATAACTGTAATTTTGCAACTGTTATGAATCGTATCTGTGTTTTCCAATGGTCTTAGGCGACCCCTGTGAAAGTGTTGTTCGACCCCCAAAGGGGTCGCGACCCACAGGTTGAGAACCGCTGCACTAGACTGAGTAGATTGGGGTGACAGGAGTCGAGCAGAACAGAGCCTTCTAGCCAGAGGGCCTCGCCCCAGGACTGTGCTACAGCCCCACGGTTTTCACAGTCATGCTGTATTGCAATTCAGCTGTTTTGCACTGAATAAAATTTCCTTCTTCACTGCACCCCAACCCGGGGATTCTTGATGGTGCTGACCTGGAGCCAATGATCATCCGCTGAAAACACTGACCCCAGTCCTAGGCCATACTCTGCCCCTAACTCACTGCCTCTTCGGACCTGCTTCCCCACTTATGAAAGCAGAGACTATTCATCTAATCTTCCTCTCCCATTTTGGGGGATTTTCCTCTCCCCAAAGGCCGCCCATCCCATTCCACTGCCAGTAAATGACTCGGGGCGTCTTGATATTAGAGCGAAGTGCTGTGTGGCCATTACCTTCTTCCTTCCCAAGAGGCCGCTGTTCCCTGTTGTCATGGTAACCGCCCGACCACACCTCAGGCGGAAACTCGGGAGTGACCCAGGAACTAGTTACTGCGATGGTTTCCAGTTTGCCAGGTTAAAATATGGCCGCCGCCGCCCTTAACACCTAACTTAAAGCTTCTCACTAAATACCCCGGTCTGACCACCCTGGAGCCTACGCTACAGCAGGAGAGAGAGGAACAACGCCACCACAGCGAGCGAACGAGATTCCGGAAACCCCCGCCCGACCTTTAACTCCGCCCGCCTCTCTGGGAGGCACCGGACCACCGCCCCGCGGCGTCACTTCCGTCGACCTCTGCGTCCGGGATTGACAGGCGAAGCGTCCAAGCAAAAGTGGGCGTGCCCTCAGGGAGCGTTTTGAGAACCCGGAAGTCAGGCCCCTCTCCGACTGGTTACGTCAGGATCGCCATGGCCGGTTATCATCCCTACGGGCAGGTGAGTTGGTGAACGGCGGGCGAATGCAGGCAGGCAGGGGCCTGAAACCCCAGCTTCGCCCTCTCTCTCTCGTTCCCCTGTGCCCTCCCCCTGCCGAGGTTGACTTCCGCGAGGTCTCGCGTGGACGAGAAGGGGAAAGCGATCGTCTGTGGCGCCCGTCTCACGTTACGCGGAACTGCACGGCGCGCGCGCGCGCGAGGCGTGGGGGGCCGGGGGGCTCGGGCTGGGCCGGGCCTGAGCGCCACGCTTTCCCCGAGCTCCTGGCGGGGTGCCGGGGCGGGGCCGTGGTCGCCAACGTTGCGTTTAGAGCTCACTGGTCTGTCGGTATCATTGGGGGCGCACACCCCTGGCGTATCGCATCCGGAGAATCGGGAGACGCTTGGGTTTTAGCGGACTCCACCCGGGAGCTTGTTTGACTCCTTGATCCAGCACCTCCATTCCAGACCTGGGGACAAGGAAACGCAGAGAAGACGCAGGCTTCCCTGAAGTCGCCAGGCAGTCAGGCAGCGCACCCCGGAGCGCTCAGCGAAAGCCGCCTCTCCACTTGGCAACCTTCCCTTGATCAGCCGCGAACTCCCCAGCCGGGCCATGCTGTGGCCACGGCCCTGTGTTGGGTGGTGGAATGGCGGGGAGATGAAGCACACAGTTTGGAGCCAGGAAGGGTTCCTCCGAGCGAGGCCTTTGTGGCCTTCCGGAGCCGAAGTTTCCAACTCTGTATTAAAATAGGGCCGAGCAGTGGGGTCCTCCTCATACTGGGAGAGCTCTCACGAAGAGTAATGGAGCGATGCGTATAAGCCCTTTGGTACTACTGAGAGTGTGACAGGTGCGACCTTTTCGCATTTTGATTTTTGCCAGACTCCTAGAAGGTCAGTGCTGGGAGGGCCCTCAGAAGAGTCCCCTCGCTTTAAAGAGGGCTCCTGAGTTACCCAAGATCACACTCATTCAGGAGATCAAACCCGTGCAGGAAAACAATGTTTAAACTAGGTCATATGGGGTATTATTACCAAGTGCTCAGTTGAGTGTAGTGAACAGGCCAAAAGATGGGACAAGAGCCCCCTGAGGGAGTGCAGCCCGTACAGATTTTGCACACAGTATTTGGACCTCCATGATCTCAGGAAGACCTGGTCGGCATACTAGCAGGGAGTAGTATCCCCTGGGTATAGCTGAGGAACCAGCCCAAAGAGGTTAAGTGGTCTGTCCAAGGTCACATACATAGCCAGCGAGGGGATGAGGCCAGGGCTAGAGCTTAAACTCCTCCCGTCGCACACTTAGCAGAGATAGGAAAGAGAAAGGCCAGCATGGGCACCATTAGGAGGAAGCACTATTCCCTAGCAGTGTTTCCGGAGCTCCATTCTGTTGTCTGTCTTGTGAAATGTTAATAGGTATTGCCAATGGTGGAAGATGCTGTGGTCAAATAAGTTTGCAGAATACTCTGTTAAATAGAGCTGGACAGTTTCTCCACAGGGCATCAGTATTAAGCTTACGTAACCACGGGACACCCTCCTCCTCCCCCACTTTTTTTAAATGTGTAGCCGTTTATATTTTTTATTTATTTTTTTAAATACTAGTATTCCTGAGAAACGTGGTTTGGGTAAACATTGTCACGGCGCATTGTTTTTCAGTGGATGGTCTGCATCGGAATCACCTAGGAGCTTGTTAAAAAAGCAAACCTTGGGGTTCCACCATAGACCTGTGGTGCAACCAGGAAGTGCCTTATATTTTAATAAGCTATTGGAGGTCATTTCTATGTGACCTAGAAGAAGTGACATAGAATTTAAGAGCCTGAACTTTCTGGTTGGACAGAATGAGGCTAGAATTCTAATTCTACTACTTAATAGTTATATGCCCTTAGACAATTTATCTAAGGGCTTGGAGCCTCCGTTTCCTACTTGTAAAAAGAGAGGACTAATACTTCCCAGGACTGAAATGAGGATGAAGTATGATAAAACCTGTAGGAAGCTTGACACATTGCTAATGCATATTGTGTGCCAGTGCATGGTGGCATAGTTCTTGCTGCTGCGATTGTTGTCATCATGCCACGCTGCCTCAGCCTATGCTCGGTGAAATATTGAAAAGGAGTACACAGAAACATGTCTGGAATGGAAGAAGTGCTTTTGTTTCCCCATCATACCCTTGTCTACCTCTTCAGCTCCTGGTCCAGGGTAACCCAGGAAAGGAAATGGATTGTTTTTAAAGTATCCAAAGCGCAGTGCCACTTCCTCTAGACTCTAGAGGCTCCAGCCTATTATTAGGAGTCAAAACTAATTTTCCACTTCCTTTAGCCCAGGATCCTCAGGCATAACTATGTGTGGGAGTAGTAAAACTCAAATGCCCTTTGGCCCTGTGGGGGAGCCAGCCTGATGGGTTTCAATGCTTAAAACTTGGGTCTCTGAGGCTAGAGAGATTTGGCTTCAAATCCTTGCTCTGCCTGTTTCTTGCAGAAAATTCTTGGAAAAGTCTGAGACTTCGTTCCCCCTTCTTTAAAAGGGGATTGTAATGAGATAATCCACGTAAAGTGCCTGATATGGTGTTTTGGTAAAATAATTATTCCACGTGGAAAAGGGATATAGATATATAATTGTACAGACAGTGTACTAAGTGTTAAATGAGAGTAAATGTAAGGTACTAGGACAGCACAGCTGGGATACCTACACTCAGTCTCCAGGGAAGGAGGGTTTCCTAAAGGAGGTGGCATTTAAGCCCCAAATTGAATCTCCGGTAGGAGTTAGCTGGCTGAAGAAAAGAATTCCAGTAGAGGGAATAGTATGTTCAAAGGCCAGGAAGCCAGTGAGAGCCCAGTATTTTGGAGGAATTTAAGATTAGTTCATTTGCCGAAACTGGTTTGGTTTGGTGGATGGGGCGTCTGCCTGCAGACTGAAGGGTCCCAGGTTCGATTCCAGTCAAGGGCATGTATCTTGGTTGCGGGCACATCCCCAGTGGGGGACATGCAGGAGGCAGCAGATTGATGTTTCTCTCCTCGATGTTTCTAGCTCTCTGTTTCTCTCCCTTCCTCTGTAAAAGATCAATAAAATATATTAAACAAAAAAAGATTAATCCATTTGCTGTGAAGAGGGAGAAAGGGGTAGAAATGAAGTGAGAAAGGTAAGCAAGGACCAGATACCTTTTTGAGGAGTGTGAACTTGGTCCTAAGGGTAGTGAGGGAACTGCTGAAGAGTTTTCTCCCATTTGTGCTTTGGAGCTATTCCCACGGAGCACTGTGGGAATGGGTTGAGGCAGGAGGGACTGGAGGCAGGCAGACCAGTTTCAGAGCTATTGAACTAATCTAGGTTAGAGAAAACAGCGATCAGGTAAAAATGGTTTGAGAAGCATTTGGGAGGTAGAGTTGAGAAAACTTGGTGTCGGAAGGGAGGAAAGAGGAGGTGCCCGGGAAGGCACTAGGGTCTCCCACTTACTGAGATGGGAACACAGAGAGAGGAGTAGATTTGGAGGGAAGGTCCGGGAGGTTGAATATGTGGTCTGCAGCTCAGGTGAAATGAAGCTGGAGGGAAAGATGGAACATTTGGAGTGTCAGCTCAGATATGGTAATTGAAATCTTGGTACACTTCCTGGCTCACTATTTATTGGCTGCAGATTTCTGGACTTTAAATATTTTAGAAGGCTCTGCTGGTGAATGTCCGAGCCACTCCTGTCTCAGGATTGTTTAACCCAAGCATGTCAAACTCTTTGCCCGAGGGCCACATAATTTTTACAGCCCAGCCAACATAATGGTATGTAAGAAACGTTTTAATAAAAGTTTCGTAACTTACTTTTTTACAATATCCTGCTATACATAATTATAAATAACGAACTACAACATTCGCTAATGACTGATTACTATAATTGTGTTGCACTCATTTCCCTTACACACCTTATGCGCAGGCGCACCATTTCTCTCCACTGATACTAGCAGTGAATATTTTAGCAGCCAGTTGACAGTGATTAGTCTTATACTGAGTTATTTGGTGTGTGCAACAGGAAATATTTCACTTTTGGAGAAGAAGAAAAATAGGTTTATTTGCTTATTAATTTGTGCAGTTATTCAGTGTCTGGTAAGTTAATGTTCAAGAAAAAATACTAACTTTTATTAAAATGTCCTATTTTATGTTAATGATTACTCATTTATTTCAGCCTTTTGTATTCAGCATGTCTCTATCGAAATAAACCTATGTTTCTATGAAAATTGAAGCTTTTTTGGGGGGGGGAAAGGGGGCAGGTCCACATAAACTTAAACCTTGTTTATTTGGCCCATGTCAGCCTTTGAGTTTGACATGCTTGGTTTAACCCCTTAGAATAGGCTCTAGCCTCCTTCAGCAAGCACTTGAGGGATAGCTCCGGAGAACAGACTTGCCTTGGCAATGCAGCCTACTCTCTTCCCCAGCAGGACTTAGCATGGATCAACCTTTGACCCTTCCAAGCTTCACAAGAATCTTGGATATAGAAGCATGAGCCCTCAGAGTCAAAAGAAAATAGAGGACTTTCTGAGTGGATTATTTGGGATGTGAGCTCCCACCACATGCAGGAATGTAGACAGATCCCAAGATTCCAACACTGGCTAAAGGTTGGACTGTAAGGTCTTTGAGATTTCTTACAATGCTGTGGCTCTCAAATTGGGTTTAGGAACTGGGGTGCAAAAAGAACAAGATTCTTCAGCATCTACCTGATTCCTGCTCTTGAAATCTCTGAAAGAGTACTAACCCAATCCTTGCCCGTACACCCTCTTCTATAGTAGAAATCCATCATATTTGACATGCATTTAGGACAATCCCTGGCATCGGCACACGATAGATGCCCACACATTTATTGAAGAGGGTAGAGTAGTGAAATCATGCAGATCCTGATTAGAATCCCAACACACCTGTTTTAGCTGCATCATCACAGGCACAGTATTAAACTCTCTGCACCTTAACTTTCTCAACTGTAAAATGGAGATAATGCTGCTTTTTTAGGAAATAAAACTACTCCTACAGGACTGAAGATCAGTGAAGGCCAATTGAACTGGAAGCATTTAGCAGAGCCTCAATGAAATGTTAATTGCCACTCCCCCACCCATTTCTGTGATGCTTTGGAAACCATGGTTACTGAACTCTTCCTGCCTTTTTTTTTTTCCTTCCCCTTTCATGATCTTGTGTTTATCGGCATGAAATGCTCTTGGGAAAACTCTTAAAAAGGCTGACCGCATAGGGTAGTATAAAAGAACCTGGAGTCAGGGATTCTGGTTTTCATTTCTGATTCAGACCTTTACTGACAACTTGATGACCTGGGAACCTCTTTTCTAACCTGGATTCTGTCTCACTTGGTATCTCCACTTCATATTTTTGTGCAGCTAGAAATCTGCGTCATTCCAGCATTTTCCTTCCCCCCCTCCTCCCTCCAGTTCTTCCCTAACCTAATTAGTTGCCTAGTCATGTCTCGTCTGTCTCTGAAATAGCTTCAGAATTCATCTTGTTCTCTCCATCTCCAAGCCTGCTATCTGTTTCAGGCCCTGCCAGCCTAGGGCTTAGCCTACTGCCTCTCCCTCTCTCAGCTACTGCCTCCCGCCACTAGCTCATCTTCCACACTGCCGCTGGTTAATTCTCTAAACAAGGCTCTGATCTTGTTCCTTCCCACTGGAAACCCTTCTGTGGTGCTCTGTTTCCTCCAGCATAAAGCCCCAACTCTTCAGAGTGGTAGTTACTTGTTTAGATTTTTATGGAGACTTGTAGGTGCCAGGCACTGTGCTGGATCCTGGGTACTGCAATGAATGAGTCCCACTATCTGCCCCTGGGGAGCTCACTGTTGCATGGAGAAGACAGCAACAGAAACGACTCTTAAGACACCATTAACTCACCAGCTAACTGAAGTGCTGCAGAAAAGGTGTATAAAGAGTCTACCTCTCAGTTCTTGCCTCTGCCCCCTGCTTTTTTAGCCTATTTCTTGACCACTCCATGCTTGCTCATAGGTCAATACC
Source organism: Lasiurus cinereus (assembly GCA_011751065.1). Classification (NCBI taxonomy): domain Eukaryota; kingdom Metazoa; phylum Chordata; class Mammalia; order Chiroptera; family Vespertilionidae; genus Lasiurus; species Lasiurus cinereus. The sequence goes on along the minus strand of JAAGEH010000030.1, from coordinate 2,871,371 downwards.
TGTGCTTTGTCTCTCTTCTCCCTTCTGTCTGGAATGTCCTTTTCTGCCTTTCTGTTGGAGAAGGCTTATATGCATCCTTCACTGCCAGCTTCAGTATTACACCTGCTTCCTCCAGGAAGCCTTCGTTGACCCACTTCATGAATTTTTCATCTTATTGCTCATTTATCATTTGACAAACAAAACAAAATTCCTCAGCTCACGCCTCCTTGATAGCGTTTAAGTAGATGTTTCTGGTGGCACTGATCAGACTATCATAATTATCTGTGGGCTCCTTGAGGACAGACCCTATTTAGTTTTGTGACCCCAGGCCTAGCAATAATGTCATCACTCTGTAAATGCTTGCTAAATGAAGTCTTTCAACAGTTGTGTACCTCAGTTTCTTCATCTAAAAATGAGCCTACTAGTTTCTTCCTTTTGTATGTAAGAGGATTTGCCAGAGACCACTGCATTGACAGGAAAGTGCAACAAGGAATTTGGAAGACCATAAACCTTGGGCGTCAGCAGGGCTGATGCCAAGCACAAATTGTTCTTACTAGGATTGTAGTGTCTAGAAGCATTCCCTGACCTGATAATCTTTGAGTAAATGTTTACTGGCTCTACCGATCTTCGATACTCTCTGCTTATTATGTGCTCTGCGTACACGCTTTACTAAAAGCAATTGTATGACCAAGCTGAATAAAAAACAGACAAGACTAGGACTCGTGGTTCCTCTCCCAAAAGAAGTTCCACCTGGTCCTCATGCTTAAAAGTTATTTCTTGAGTAGTGTCTTCATTGTGCTTTGGTGCTCCCGCAGTCCCTCCTAAACCCACTGTGCAGGTCATAGCAAGTGGCACCTGAACAGGGACTTGAAAAGAAGACTCTCCTGAGGGGAAGGAAGTGAAAGTGGAAGTTCGCTGAAGCACAAGCCTGTGCCAGCTGCAACGGTAAGTGGACGGGGACTTTTCTGAAATTAGGCCATTCTGGGGCAGAATTCAAGTGAACGGGAAAAACGTAATTGCAGACTGTTGGCTTACCTGCTCAAGGAAAAGGGAATTAAGGTGTTAGAAGGTACTCTCTTACAGTTTTTGCACATCATCATAGACATAATCCCTAGGTCCGTTAGATGTAGGGTGTCGAGAAAGAATAGGACAGAATTTGAATAGAGCTCTTCAGCAGGGGAAAAACTTGCCCCCAAATGGTTTCTCCTTGTGGAGCATGGTATTACACTTGCTGGAACTTTTTAGAGAGGCCAAGGAGGATAGACCTCCCCTTACACCCTCCCCTCCTACCGCTCCTGGAGAGGAGCAAAAGGAAAAATTGGAGGAATGGCTTTCATGTCCTCCTCCACCTCTGTGTTCTGATCCTGAAATATTGATTCGCTGCTAATAGTATCAGCTGTTCAAAAAGCTATCCGAGAGGGATTAAGGGACATGAAGGAGAAACTTGCTTTTCCTGTTATAGAGATAGCTAACCCACGTAATTCAAATCAAATACTAAGACAGCATGACAAATTTGACTTTAAAATGATACAGGCTTTGCGTGAAAGCATATACAAAATGGTCCTACAACCTCCCTTTACTGGAGAACTCCTGACTAACATTTCTGATGCATTCTTGCCTTCTTTTGATTGATACTCTTTGACTTGTGAAGCCCTAGATGGAAGGGACTACTTGCTATGGAAGGGAGAATTTTTAGAGAGATGTCAAAAGCAGGATCGTACTAATCGAGGGCAGAATGTTCAAGTAACTTTTGAAATGTTAGCAGGACCAGTACAATACAGTGACTTGCAAAATCACCTAGGGTATGTGCAACAAGCTTATGCGCAGATTAGGCTTTGTGGAGGAAAAGCCTGGTGGGCTTTACCAGCTAAAGGGGATGCTGAGGGAGCATTTATTAAGTGTATGCAGGGACCCACGGAATCATTTTCTGATTTCGTGGCTCACCTTACTCGAGTAGTGAGACGGCAAATACAGCATGTAACAATAGGAGACACTTAATTCGACAGTTAGTATATGAAAATGCCAATACTGATTGTAAAAAATGTCTGATACCTCTAAGAAAAAGTGGTACTATTACAGAAGTGATTCAAGCATGTCAGGATGTAGAATCAAGCACTTTTCAAGCAAACTTACTAGCTGCTGCTGTAATAGCAGGGAGTAAAAAATGTTTTAATTATGGGAAGCCAGGACATATAGGCAGCCAAAAAGGACTCAGTCTGGTGGACAACAGAGGGAAGACGAGAGCATTCCACCTTCTGCTTCAAACATCGCAGCTGCACCCTCCTTGTGTCCTATTTTCAGAAAGAAAACCACTGGGCTAATCAATGTAGATCTGAATTTCATAGAAATGGGCAGCTCTTAAATCAAGACATAGGGAGTGGCCAGCCACAGGGAAATGGCCAAAGGGGCTTTCCCCAGCCCCGTCAACAACAGGTGGTTTACGTCCTGCAAGGCCCACAAGTGAATTCCCTCATCCAAGCCACTGCAGGCCTTAATCTCACCAACACAGCTTGGCAAGCTGTTCCAATGGGAATTGGGGTCTGTATCACCAGGAATGTTAGGATTTATAAGGGAAAAATCAAGGTAATACTAGAATGCAAACAGATTATGCAAGTTACCCCAGGACAAAGAATTGCTCAGCTCCTACTCATACCTTATATTCAGCAAGGTAAGGCTATAGATAGAAAAAGAGGAACACAAAAATTTGGAAGCTCAAATATCTATTAAATACATGAAATGAGTAAAACCCACCCTATAATTAATTTAAAAATAAAGGAAAAACTAAGGGTTTAGTAGACACTGGAGCTAATGTCAGTGTTATTGATAAAGAATTCTGGCCTCCAAATTGGTCTATAGTAGAAACTATGGGGTCTATTACAGGGGGCAGAGTTCCTGATAATACTCAACATAGTGCTTTAGTGTTAAAATAGCAAAATAAAAAAGGACAAACAAAATGGTTTCAGCCCTATATAGTCTCTGGAGTTTCAGTTAACTTATGGGGCTGGATGTTTTGCAAGGTTTACAAGCACATATTGTTACTGGCAGTTAATAACTCAGATGGAGTATCAAGCTGGTCAAGGTTTAGAGAAAAATAATCAGGGGGATAGAAAACCCATTCAAGCCAAAGGGAACCCAGGAAGACAAGAAGTAGAATATCAGCCTTTTTAGGAATGGCCATTAATCAATCTCCTCACCCTCATGCTAATCCTATACAATGAAAAGATAATAAACCTACATGAATAAATCATTGGCCATTAACCAAGAAAAAACTAGGTCATATTCATGAATTAATACAGGAACAACTGAAAGCAGGCCACATAGAGCCTACCAATAGTCCTTGGAATACTCCTGTATTGACAGTACCTAAGAAGGTGACAGGAAAATGGCGGTTATTACAAGATCTTAAAGCAGTTAACGCTACTATACACACCATGGGAGCTTGACAGCCTGGACTCCCAGCACCTTCACCAATACTCTAAATTGGTCTCTTATAGTAGTAAATCTCAAGATTTTTTTTTTCTCCATTCCCTTGGCAACTAAACAAAAATTTGCCTTTTCAGTACCATCCATTAACAATGTAAAGCCTATGAAAAAATATCAATGGAAAGTTTTGCCTCAAGGAATGGCCAATAGCCCCACCTTATGCCAAAAAATACCTTGCTCAAGCTATTCAACCATGCATTATCTATTATATGAACGACTTGCTCTTGGCAAGCCAACAGGAAAAGCAGACTTTAGCAATGTTTACCCAATTAAAGTAGCAGTCACCAACCGGTAGTGGTCCACGAGGTCCGAAAGGTTGGCAACCGCTGAATTAAAGAAAAAATTTTCTAAATAGGGCTTACAAATTGCTCCAGAAAAGGTACAAAGAGAAACGCCCTTCAAATACTTAGGAACCATAATTAAAAACCAATGTATTAGACCTCAAAAGGTAGAAATAAAACAAAAAAACACACCTTAAAACCCTGAATGACTTTCAGAAAGTATTAAAGGATATTAATTGGTTAAGACTTTATCTAAAAATCTCTACAGAAACAATGACAAATTTATTCAACATACTTAGGGGTGACACTGATCTTTCCTCACCACAAACGTTGACAGATAAAGCTAGGGAGTAGTTACTAAAAATTAAACAGGCAATATCCTCAGCCCAAGTAGCATGGGTACAGCCTAAGTTGCCTGTGTTAGGATAGATTAATCCTACTGCAAACAAACAGTCCCATTGGGGTCATCTTCCAAAATAAGGGCTCTCCTGCTATTATTAAGTAAATTCATCTAGGGCATCAAACCTGTAAAACTGGTTACATATATAGAACTCATGGCTCAATTAATGCTTCAACTCAGAAAGCACTGTAGGCAGCTTAAAGAAGAAAAGCCCCAGTACATTTATCCTCCCCTTACTGGGAAGCAGTTAGAAACCTTATTTCAGACTGATTTAAATTGGCAAATTGGAATAAGTGAATATTCGGGGGGGGGGCACTTAGTTGTCAGCTATTAAAAGACAAATTACAATTTTTATATTACACCCCTATTATTATACCAAAAAATACTAGACAGGAACCTATTCCTGAAGCATTAACTATTTTTACTGATGGCTCCTCTAATGGAAAGGCTGCTTATCATACAAAAAATTCAGACCAAGTCATCCACACTAGTCACACTTTTGTACAAAGAATTGAATTAAAGGCTATCAAGGCTGCATTGCAGAATTTCCAGAAGCCTCTCAATATTTCTAATCCTGCCTCTGCTACTGGCCTAGTAAACAAAATTGAAACTGCTCAATTAAAATGGCTCAGTGACCCAAGTCTATGCTATTTAAACAGTACAGTAAATTGTACAGCAAATACAATATTACTCACTAGAGGCCTGGTGCACGAAAATTCATGCACTTGGGGGGGGGCGGTCCCTTAGTCTGCAGTCCGGGACCCTTCAGCTGATGTTCACTTGCCCAATTAGGCCTGCTCCCTGGGGAATTGGACGTAAGCTGTTAGTTGGGCATCCTTAGCACTGCCCAGGAGGTGGGAGAGGCTCCTGCCACCACCACTGTGCTGGCCAGTCATGAACCAGCTTTTGGCCGAGCAGTGCTCCCCCTGGGGAAGCATACTGACCACCAGGGGACAGCTTCTGCCTTGAGCGTCTGCCCTTTGGAGGTCATTCCCCGTCGATTTGCATATTACCCTTTTATTATATAGGATATGAGAGCTCATACCACCCTGCCTGGTCAGTTAACAAAAGAAAATGCCTATTCAATCAGTTAGTCGTTTCACTGCAGCAAGCCACCGAATCTCATCAGTTTTGACATCAGCCTGCCAAAATACCTAAATAATTCTCAATCACTCCACAGCAGGCTAAACAAATTATCAAGGAATGTCCCACTTATATGTTACATCTACCTCAAGGGCCTAATACAGAAATTAACCCTGGAGAATTGAAAAGGGACCATATCTGGCAAATGAATGTAATGCATGATACTCCTTTTGGACATCTTGGCGCATTGCATGTCTCTGTAGAAACCTTTTCAAAGGTCCTTTGGGCCACCGCATCTACAGGGGAAATGGCAAAACAAATCATTAGTCATTGCCTAATTGCTTTTGCTGTCATAGGAATTCCAAAATTTATTAAAACTGACAATGGACCTCATACACAAGCTGTCATTTCCATCAATTTTATACAAAATAAAAAATTCAACACATTACAGAAATACCATACAACTCCCAAGAACAGGCAATTAAAGAACACCAACATCAGTGGCTAAAATCCCAACTTGAAAAGCAAAAAGAGGAAGTACTAGAAAAATCTCCCGTAGGTAGACTACATCAAGTCTTAATTACCTTACATTTTTTCACTTGTAACATTGATGATAAGACCCCAATGAAGCTGCACTGGTGTTGTGATGAGCCAAAGGAAAAAGGCTTGATCAGGTGGAAGGATCCTGAGTCTGATTTATGGAAGGGTCCTGACTCTTTGTTAACATTTGGTCGAGAATATGCTTGTGTGTTTACAGGAAACTCCTCCAAGCCTGAGTGGATTCCTGCAAGGAACATCAAAACTTCAGCATGGATCCACGGGAGGAATTGACCAAACTATTGAAGACCTTGCAATCTGTACCCCCTCCACCTATACCCCCTCCACCTGTACCCCCTCCACCTGTACCACCTCCACCTGTACCTCAACCTCAACCTGTGGCTGCAGACAATCAACCACTCTGCCCCCAGGTAGCAGTAGGCCTAAGCAACGCAAGGAAGATAAGGAGTGCCAGGCGAACAAAGCATACAAGAGAGAGTCTGGAAATGACATGGGGGATGGTAAAGAAGACAATTCATAAAGCTGAGCAAGTTTGTGAGGACACAAGAATCCCGAGAACACCTGAGAATGTTTTCCTTGCCACGCTAGCGGTCATCAGTTGTGCGGTAATACTACTAGGGGTACATGGGGAAGTGTATTATACTTATGTTCCTGACCCTCCATGGGTGACACCCCTCTCTTGGGCTGATCCCCCACCTCGTATAGTCACCAATAATACCAAGCACCTTGTTCATTCCCAGGGGACCATAGGTAGGACAAGGAAGTATCTGGGTAAACTATAATTATACGAGTGTCACCACACAGCTTCCCTTTTGTATGACAAAGAAACTACTGCACCTTTGTGTATAGAATTAAAGAGATGTCTTTGGTTAGCATGGACACCAAAGTAAGGAGGGGGCAAAAGCCCAAATACGTCTATCCCTGGTTGCTCCTGTGAGAGGTACAGAAAATGTAACATTTATAAAATATCCCCCCTAAGCCATTATGTAAAAATTTATATAACTGGTACCCCAGAGGGAAAGAAATTAATTGGCAAGACTGTTATAGTGCCTACTCCAACAACAGTAATCTTAATAATAGTTTTTCTTTTATGAATTGGTGCCCCACGGGCCTGCGTATAGTAGCAATCACACCTTAAAATGGAAAGGGACTGCGTCCTACCCGTATGTTGAATCTAATCACTCCACTTCATGGCATGAAGGAGGATGTGTTGGATCTCAATTACAACATGATCGTTGGCCTCTACAAAACACACAATGGAAATTAGCTGCTGCACTTGCACCTGTAGAATGGTATAGTTATCTGTATAGCTTAAATAACTACTCATACTTACATCTTATGGGGAACTCCCAATAAGACAGTACTTGTCACTGCCTGTGTATTTGATCTTTTTGTATTCCTCTTGGGCCCCATCCAGGTACGCCTCGATACAAGTCATTTGCATAAGGTATACCCAGGCTGCACACTATCCCATTGTGTTAATTTCACCTATTGAAAGGATTCCCTCATGATATTAAGACAACCTGCTTTTGTTTGGGTTCCTACTAACATAACCGAACCTTGGGAATCTCATCAAACCTACCAACTACTACATGACCTAATAAAAATCTTAAAATGACAAAAAAAATTTTCCTTGGAATGTTAATTATAGGATTCTTTGCTCTAGTATTGTTACTTCTGTGGCAGTTACTGCTTCACCCATGGTACAAACTGTTCAAACTTTTCAGTTTGTATGAGATAAGAAAAATGTAGCTAGGACCTTATCCATCCAAAAAAGAATTGACCATCAATTTGAAATATAATTATTGGCACTAAAATCTACAGTTCTATGAATGAGTGATAAAATCCACAGCTAAGAGCAAAGAATGTCACTACAGTGTTATCATAATTTTTCCTAGATTTGTGTGACCCCCGTTCCCTCTGACGGCACCTTACACCCTTGGGAATCAGTAAAAAGTCACCTTCTTGGTACTTAGGGTAAAGGTAACACAACCCTTGATAGTTTAGAATTCAACAACATACTGCACAATTATCCCAGGCAAACTCACAGACTAGTTGCTTAGATGCCTAGAAAAAATTTAAAAAGGGTGTGGAAAAATTCAGTCCTTTTCATTGGATCTCCCTACATTTACCTTTTAGCATAACCACTATTGTCTTTTTTATTCTTGGGCTTGTGTGTTTATTTTTGGTCTGCAAAATGCAAATGATGTCTTAAAAAGATTCAAGTCCTACAGAGAGCATATACTTGTCAAGATTTATCAAGAAAACAAAAAGGGGGAGATGCCAGAGACCACCGCATAACAGCATTGGCATGAAAGTGCAACAAGGAATTTGGAAGCTCATAAACCTTGGGCGTCAGCAGGGCTGATGGCAGCACGGATTGCTCTTGCTGAGATTGCGGTGTCTGGAAGCATTCCCTGACCTGATAATCTTCAAGTAAATGTTTACTGACTTCTATCGACCTTTACTACTATCTGCTTACTAGGTGCTCTGCCTAAAAGCAATGTATGACCAAGCTGAATAAAAACAGGCAGGACTAGGACTTGTGGTTCCTCTCCCAAAAGAGGTTCCACCTGGCCCCATGCTTAAACTTTATTTCTTGAGTAGTGTCTCCACTGTCCATCGGCCCTCCTGTAGTCCCTCCTGAACCCGCTGTGCAGGTCGCAGCAAGGATTGTTGACAGGATTCTGCCAGGAGCATTTGTGTGTATGGAAAGTGCTTTGTAAACTGTACACGTGAGGGCTTCAATGCAGGGTGGAAAGGAACGGGTTTGGTTGCTGCCAGGTTGCACCAGGCCCCTAGAATGTGTTAGGGAAGGCCAGAAGACCTGTCTGGCAGCCCCTGCTGTGTTGGCCTTGGGGCATTTCCAAGGGTGCCCCATGCCAGATGCAGTTTATGGCTTTGTTTACAGGGCTTATTATGGAGCAGCTACTTCCTGGCTTGGTGTCCAGCCTGTTCTTTGGGTGTGCCCAGACTTTGCGCAGTCCCCACTCCCTTTTCTATCCTTCCCTGGAATCCTGTTCCCTTTTGCTTAAGGAAAGAATGCTGTAGCAGGAGCAGTGGGAGTCTTTGGGTTGGGTGTGGGTGGGGAGTGATCTAGTTCCGCCTCTACCTTCAATATAATAAAAACCTAATATGCAAATTGACCAAGTGGTGGAATGACTGGTCGCTATGATGGACACTGACTACCAGGGGGCAGACACGCAACGAAGGAGCTCCACAGGCCCCAGGCCAGCTAAGGCAGGTGCCAGCGGGGGCCCTCTTCCCCCTCCCTCCCCATCACCCTGCTGGTCATCCTACAAAGGGAGGTGACAGGCGGCAGCGATGGGGGGCGGGGTTGATGAGTGTTGGCACTAGGTTGACCAAGGCAGATGCCAGTGGGGCCCCCGCCCCCACCCCTGATCGCCCTGCTGGTCTGCCTGCACGGTTTTGTGCACCGGGCCTCTAGCAGTGTGATATGAATAAGTCCCTTTCCCTCTTGGCTAAAGAGGTTGCTAGTAAATTGGATAGCCATCCCTCTCTAACTCCCTTGGGAATAATTTTCATTTTTAGGTCTCAGCTCAAATGCTGCTTTCTTAGGGAAATGCTGCCTGATTTCACCTTCTCATTTGTGATCCATGGCACATGACTTATGCGTCCATTTTACACACCTGTTTCCTTATGCGGGTTCATTAGGTGTTACGGTGAGGATTTCCATGCTCCTTCAGAACTTGTCCCTCTCCTTTATATCTCCGCCTGAGTTTACTGCACAGGGCTTTTCTGATGATGATAATAATTTAATAATGATTTATTGATCATTTTCTTTATGCCTGACACTGTTGTTAGAACTTTTTTTTTCTTTTGTTTAATGGTTTTCAGACTGATTGAAACCTTGCCCTTCTTACAGGCCTCCTCAGAAACTGGCGACCATGCGCCGGGAACCCTTCCGAGTAGCTGCTACCCTGGTGGAGGGCAGTATGGCAGCAGGGTACCCCCTGGTGGCGGTTATGGAGGAGGTCCTGCCCCTGGAGCGCCTTATGGACACCCCAACCCTGGAGCTCCAGGAGGACCCTATGGTGGTGCACCCTCAGGAGGCCCCTATGGTCAGCCACCTCCAAATTCCTATGGTGTCCCACCTCCTGCGCCTTATGGACAGGGGCCTCCTCCAGGTAAGTAGGGATTTGAGGCTCCAGATGTCTCTGACCTCGGTCTCAGTTACCCGGGGCCCATCCTTGTCCTCCCTGTAATGTGCAGGCAGCCTAGCATCTTGCTTCTAGCTTCAGCTTGCATCAGTGGAATAGAAGTGTTTTACTTAGCTTTGCTGTGGTCATAACAACTCTAGTCTCTCTGGCTGCAGCAGCAAACATTTCTTTCTATTGCTTGCTCACACTTACTTCCTCTTGCTTACATGTCAGCAGCTGTGCACTGGGCTGCTGAGATTCTGCCCCACGTATCTTTTCTTTCCAGGCTCCAGGCTGGAGGAACAGTCATTATTTGAGATTTGTTCTTGTTGTAGTCAAGAAAGAGCAGGAGTGTTAGCAGGAATGCGTGATACCTCTTAAAGTTTCAAGTACTTTATAACTCCCATTCCCGTTCTCTTGGCCAAACCACACCCCCTGGTCCAGCCTCTTATCAATAAGATGGGAGTGGAGGGGCCCTGCAAGCCACAGGCAGTGGAGAGGATGGACAATGCTCTTACAAGAGAGGAGGTGGGGACAGGGCATAGGTGAGCGAATAATTGTAGATAATACAGCCTATCATGGGGAAAAGCCCCATTTCTGTATGAGGGAGACTGACTACTATATGTGGAAAGGCAAGGTAGTGTAGTTGTTGATAGCTTGGGGTTTTGAGATCTGACAACCTACTGACCTGACCAGATTACTTTACCTCCTTAAGTCTTAGTGTTTACATCTGTAAAATGGGTGAATGTCCCTCACAACAGTGTTAATAAGTATAAAATAAGAATGTGCAGGTAAACATGAGCAGTGTCTGGCATGTGGGAAGGGCTTAATAAACAGTATTCTCTGAAAATATTTGTACTAAGTCATTCTTAGCAAAGAGGTGTTCAGCGTTTAATGTGATAACAGATATGGCAAGGGCCTTACCACTGACAGATGCTGAGGCAGGCAGATGGTGAGATGAGCTAGGGGAGGGATAAAGAGCAGAAGACAGTAAAGGTGAGGTACTGGACAATATGGGGAGGGTGTGAGGGCTTGGTTATTCAGTGGAGGCAGAGAATCTTGGCTGAGGGTCTCCTGCTCTGAAGATTTCTGAGTGGTCTCAGGGGTCAGGGGAGGTTAATGCTCAGTCCTCGGTTTCCTCCCACACTCATTCAGTCAGCCTCTTCACCATTTGCTGTTCCCAGGAGACCAAGGCATCCTGGAACCAGTCTGGTGCACCTGAAGGGCCTCCTGGGAATGGCATTGCTGGGAAGCTGCAGCGTCTTAGCAGATCTACCCGGCAGGAGGCTCTGAGGGGGATGTTCAGACCATGGGGTTCTAAACACTGAGCTGTGGCATTTTATCTTGTCAGACCCCAGAGCTTCTGGCCTTTTGCTTTCAGCTCAGCAGCTTCATGATGGACTTCCTCATCTTTTCAAAATCTTGCCTCTGAGCCTACATGAGGTCATTGTAGGAAACCTTACATTGGAGGCTCAGCCCTCAAGGGCCTGAGGCCAGAGAGAATCTCGGGGCTGCAGAAGAAAGAAAAGATGTGCCTGAGGCTCTTAGCTGCTCTCTCTAACTCTCCACCCACCACTGCCATCTCTGCAATGCAGCTGGTAGCCTGGAACAGTGTTTTAAAGTGTGCTCCATGTATCATCTGCAAAAAAGAAGGGGACTCCACCTGAAGCCCTACCTCAGCCCTACTGAATCCAGGATCTAAGGTTGGAGCACCCCTGCTCTATAAGACAGGGTTGACCAGTAAAGGTGTCCCACCGCCCACTGGAAATACCCGGATGACACTCCGAACCCAGAGGGCCTTTCCAGCCTCCTCACCTGAATTGCTTCTCCCTCCCATCAATCCAAGACCCCCTCAGAGTACTCTGAACATACTCTGTGCCTCTGTGTATTTTCTTCTCCCTGTAACAGCTCTGTCATCCTTTCAGATCCAGTTTACTAACTGTTCCTTCGCACACATTCCAGGCCTTTTGCTAAAACTTTCTGTTGCTGTTATCTGATTTTATTATCACAACCACCTCGGGAAGCAGGTCTGAAAAAATGGAACCATTAGTCTAAAATTGCACAAACTTGCAAGGGTCAGAGCTCTTTGCTTTCAGAGTCCGGGCTCTTCTCTGCAAACCTGTTACAGAGACTGTCCCTCTGGGGCTGTGGCCCTCACGCTCCATGGCAAAGCTGCTGTTTTAGCCAGGACGGTGGTGGGGCTGCCTAGTTTCCTATTCAAAGAAGCTAGATAGTCCCTCCATCAAGCAAACCTCCTGGCCTCATCTTAGGGACTTGGTGGTGGTTTCTGTGCTCTAGTAGGGCCTGTGACTGTCTCTGATACGCCTCCGTGAAGGGGCCTTTTTTGTGGCCAGGCAGGTCATTAGGTTTAGCAGTACTGGGTAATTCTGGCCTTTCCTAAGATGGTCTCCTGTGCTTGTCCACTTTCATTTATCATCCTTTCCCGCACTCTCCAGCTCACTCCACATGTCTTTTCAAGTGAGTGATCCTTTCCTCCATCTACTGACAGACACACAAAGCTACTTACGGTACATGCTCCCAACAGACACACTGCAGCACTAATAGTCTGCAGTCACATAGTGCTTAGATTGTAGCAGGTGCTGATTTAGGGTTTTCATATAATTATATCTTCATAATTTATGAAGTAAATGCTACTGTGGCCTCATCTTACAGATAAGAAAACTGCTACACAGAGAATTTAAATAACCAGGGCTATAAAATGGGGGTGGGGGCTGAGGCTCTGAGGGGTCTTGGGTTGACAGAAGGAAGAAGTAGTTCAGGTGAGGAGGTTGGAAAGGCCTTTGGTCTGGAGTGCTGTTATACTGAGGCCAGCTCAACGCGAATTGAGCACCTTCACTCCGTGTGCCCCCCTCTGTGCTAGCCCCTGGGGATTCAGAGATGAGTTAGGCTCCTGCCCAGACGTTGCTCCAAGTCTAATCAGGAAGGTGGTTTAAAAACATGTACATGGTGGGCCAAGACCGGTTTGGCTCAGTGGATAGAGCGTTGGCTTGCAGACTGAAAGGTCCCAGGTTTGATTCCGGTTGGGGGCATGTACCTTGCTTGTGGGCACATCTCCACAGTGGGGCGTGCAGGAGGCGGCTGATCGATGTCTCTCTCTCATCGATGTTTCTGACTTTTATCTCTCTCCCTTCCTCTCTAAAAAAATCAAAATATATTAAAAAAAACACACAACATGTACATGGTGGAATGAGCAGGGCCATAAAAGAGAAGGAGTAGATCCCCTTATATCTTTGTGGATAGAGAAAACCCCTAGACAGGGAGGCGCTTAGACTGGCTCTTACCAGCATTTCTGCGGATTGGCCTCGAGACCTCTGTTTGACTCCCTGGTTTGCACCCCTTCCTGCAGGCGGCGCCCCTCCCAATGTGGATCCTGAGGCGTACTCCTGGTTCCAGTCCGTGGACTCCGATCACAGTGGCTACATCTCTGTCAAGGAGCTGAAGCAGGCCCTGGTCAACTCCAACTGGTCCGCATTCAATGACGAGACATGCCTCATGATGATAAGTGAGTGCCAGCCCTTCCCTGTGGGCTCCGGTTCGGGGCAGCGCCACCTGATGTCTGACAGTGGGTGGGTGGGTGACCGTTCTCAGGAAAACCGTTTAGCCAGGGGGGATTTCAGACAGGCAACTGGGTTCAAGGAGAGATCTCCTAGACTGAGAGTACTTCCCCTGAGATCTTTTCTCGAGTTCTAGGCCCTGCTGAGTCACAGGCTAACTCCGCTTCCCATTCTTCAGAATGGGACTCCATGCCCTGGCAGGAGATGGCAGGGAGGGGGTCGCCTGCAGAGAAAACGCAGTTCTGGAAGGGGTGGCCAGGGGCGGGGGCTGCTGTGGCACTCGATGAAGCTAAGTTTTGGGTAGAGGCATCTGGGCCTTGGGTCTGTGGTTCTGTGAAATCTCCTATTCCATCCAGCCTGAGGAGAAGGGCTGCCTGAGGATCCTTGGCCCTCAGCCCTGAAGCCTGCCTCCCCTCTTTTCCCCGGCCCCCCAAGACATGTTTGATAAGACCAAGGCAGGCCGCATCGACGTCCACGGCTTCGCAGCCCTGTGGAAGTTCATCCAGCAGTGGAAGAACCTCTTCCAGCAGTACGACCGAGACCACTCGGGCTCCATCAGCTACACAGAGCTGCAGCAAGGTGAGGTGCAGTGTTCTCTTCCCTCCCTCAGCAGAGCAGGCCTTTCCTCTAGCCCGGTGGTCGGCAAACTCATTAGTCAGCAGAGCCAAATAGCAACAGTACAACGATTGAAATTTCTTTCGGGAGCCAAATTTTAAACTTAAACTGTATAGGTAGATACATTGTTATTAACTTAATGAGGGTACCCCTAAGCTGGCCTTCGCTAAAAACTCAAGGGGCCAAAGAGCCACCTGTGTCACAAGCCGCAGTTTGCCGACCACTGCTCTAGCCTCTGACTACCAGTGTCCACTGCCCTGCTAAATGCAGCCCTCAGCACAGACTCACCCCTCTCCTTCTGTGGCCTGGCTCCGGCTTTGAGCCAAGACCCAGGGCAGGGGAACACCTGGGTCCGGGGTCAGGGCTGGACTTCTGATGATGGGACTCCTGGGGGTGCTAGGTGAGACATGCCCAGCCTACAGAGCCTTAGGGATGGAGATGTATAGCCCAGGGTCCTGTGAAACCAGTATGTGTGGTGTGTGTGGCTCTCCGCTCTAGTCTCTAGCACGCAGAATGGGAAGAGCCCTGTATGGGGGCTCAGAAAGGTGACTTCTGTTCCTGGCTCTGCCAGAGGCAGTTACCTTCCCCACTCGGGCCCAGACCACTCTAAAAGCTGCAGTTGGGTAAGATGATCAGAGGCCACAGTTCCAGGTCTGGTTCCAGTTCTGACTCTAGAGCAGCGGTCGCCACCTGGTGGTCCATGAGGTCCGAAAGGGGCGACCGCTGCTCTAGAGGAAGAGCGTTCGGGGTCTGATGAGAACCTGACAGGCAGCTTTGCCACCTGAGAGGGGGAAAGGGATCCCCAGAGAACCCAGCCCCTCTTCCTGACTGTGGATTTCAGTCCTCCTAAGTTCTGTGGTGGGGAGGGGAGGAGCTCACCATATCTGCACCCTGGCAGAAGGGAGAGGAGATGGCCTGTACTGATCACCTACTCTTTTGCAGAGGATATATTGGTAAGGGTGATGTTATCATAACCAAACTAGTAGTTAGTGAATGAAGGTTGGCTAAGCACTGTAATAAGTACTTTCAACATGTTACATTATTCATTCTCCTCATGTGCTAGGTACTGTTCATTATCTCTCTCTTCTCAGCCCCCCATCCCTTAGATGAAGGGTCTCTTTTGATTATCCTTTTATGGATGAGAAAACGGAGGCATGGCGTAGGTAGCACACTCTGGGGCCACATAGCCAACGGAGAGGTGAGACTAGCCTGGGGAAGCAGATGATGCAGAGAGGAAGGGAGGGCGGGAGGGAGGAAACGTCCCGGGCGGAGCGACATGGGCAGCAGCACGTAGGCTGTGACCTTGAAACTGCCCACAGCCTTGCCTGGGTCGATGATGATGTTTTTATTATTTGTAACAACACTTCCTGAGCATCTGTTATGTGTCAGGCACTGTGCCAGGTGCTTTACCTGATCTCCTTTCATCCTTTCTGAAACTGACCAGGTGAGTATTGTTCCCATTTAGAGATGGTACGTAAGAGGACTAGCAAGGTTAAGTCACTGGCCCAGGGGCTGTTTTGACCCCTGTGCTCTGCTGCCTTGGCTGTCCTCCCCGGTTAAGTGGTCCTAGGGGTCTCAGACTTCCTTCTGTAATGCGGACGAGTCAGAGCTGAGCATGGGTGGCCTGGTGTCATTCTGGGGCCCCAGGATCCCCTGCCTGACAGATTGTAATGAAGATTTAGAGAAAGAGACGAGGCCTTCCATCTAGGGGAGCATCCAAGCAGAGCCCCTGTTGTGCTGCTGCCAGCCTGGACAGACTCTTGGGGCTTCTGTCCTCTTCTTCCTTCCTTCGGTGCTTGGTCCCTCAAAGTCCCCTTAAGTGCTGTGCTCCGTGGAGCTGGTCGATGGCAGTGCTCACGATGGGTTTTTGTGTCTGCTCTGTGTGCCCCTCCTCTCCAGCTCTGTCCCAAATGGGCTACAACCTGAGCCCCCAGTTCAGCCAGCTCCTGGTCTCCCGCTATTGCCCGCGCTCCACCAACCCCGCCATGCAGCTAGACCGCTTCATCCAGGTGTGCACCCAGCTGCAGGTGCTGACCGAGGCCTTCCGGGAGAAGGACACAGCTATGCAGGGCAACGTTCGGCTCAGCTTCGAGGACTTCGTCACCATGACAGCTTCGAGGATGCTCTGACCCAGCCCGTTTGTAGAGAGTGGTGGGCACTGGGCACCTCTCTTGGCTCTTTGGAGTGGGAGAAGCATGTGGGCCGCTCTCCTTTTCCTGATCCTCCTAATGCAGGAGGTCACCAAGGGGGCTGGGACCGCTGTGTCATAGCCACCAAATAGTGGGCCCTGGGCTTGACGTAGGAGAGGATTGGAAGTTACAGTTACTTTCAGCCCTGAGCATAGTCTTGCAGCAGGAACAGGAGATGCCAGTCATTGTGATTGGCTGGACGCCAGCCTCTCTTGCCCTTCTGTGCCCCAACGTAAGTGTTCATCAGCGTTTTACTGTGAGCACCTGTCTCCCCACATCCATTCTGTCCTAGCAAATGAAGCCAGTTTCTCCAAAGTGGAATCTGACCAAGCATGGAAGAGATGTGCCCAAGGGACCAGGGGGCTTGCATTCCACCACCCCCATGCCCACAGTCCTTGTGTGTCAACTCCTAGCCACCTGGGGCTATCCCTGCTCAGGGAGTTTGGGCAGGCTGCTGCACTCCTCACTTGCCCACCACTCTCTGCCTGGCTTCAGTCCCCAGGGGACAGTTGCCACCTCCCTCTGCCAATGCCCTTTTCATTCGGAGCCAAAAGTTCAGTAAAACTGCAAGCTTCAATAAAAGGATGAACTCTGTTCCACGTTTTCCACCATGCCTTCCCAGCTACAGGTTTATGTGCTCATCTGTTCAGTCACTCATTTAGCCTTTCATTCAACAAAGATTTAAGTATCTACTGTGTACCACCCTGCTCAGAGAATAGCAGCTGAGGGGGCATCGTCTACATGAGGCTGCTGCCATTTACCAGGGTGAAGTAAAAGGGTAGGGGGCTGGACTGGGCTCAAGAGGCCAATTATGTGTTTTATAACTGTTTTAGGGCTGGCATTCTGGGCAGGATGCAGCCACTCCAAACTTTACAACCTGGTCTTTTTATTATCTCAAGCCCTCCCTGGTTTTATCCTCCAGACAAACTGCATTTATTAAGTCATAACTTTCCCCCCGTGTTTTTTAAGCACAGACAGCTGTACTTGTCTGCTGGCTCTCCCACTCAGCATGATAACCAGTCTACACTGAGTGTCTATAGTGAGCTGACAAAATTGCAGTCCAAAGCCCAAACACCAGACACCTGGTGTTGCTGGAGGACCTCATCATGGGAGATGGTGCGAGAATCCTTTTACTTTGGGGGGGTGAAGATAAGAGCTCCCAAGCCCTAGGCGTGGCTCTCCTCTCTGCAGTGGATGGTTGGAGAAAGAAACTATGGCTGTTTGGCAGCTCAGTGAGGCCTAGCAGGTATGTCGGACTGGGCAGTTCAGTCCTGTTCTCTGTAGGCTAGAGCGTAGCATTAGATGCATTCCCAGAGGCCAGCCACCATCCAGAGCTCGAGCCTCTCACAGCCCCATGTGAGTCCAGCCTCTGCTTGCCAACCTCCAGTGACAGTTCAGTGCGTGCCAACCCTCCAGATGCCTGGAATCTGGCACACATCCACTCCTCCCCCCCACCCCACCCCCACACACACACGCCCCCAGTCCTAGGCTCTTTGTCAGCTTTTCACCTAGCATCTCTCCCCTTGTTGTTCTGGTCACATCTCCTGAATTTTCTCCAGTTCATGTGGGTCCCCACAATGGAGGCCTAAGGCTCACATGGCCCTGGGTTCAACCAGCAGAGAGTAGGGGAAGCTTCTGTTCCCACTGAGTCAGTGGATCTACTGAAACCCACTTTAGAACGATGCCAGTCATATCCGCCTTGTGCTCAGCGAGGGCTCAGGAGCCCAGGACCTAGGTTGGTCCTTGTGGGCACAGTTGGTTCTGGGTCTGGGGCCAGCCCTCACACCTCATTCTGCACCTGCACTTCCAGGCCTGGCTACGTGCTTGATCAACAGCTATGGATCCTAAGGCCAAAGGAGTGTAAAATGGGCAGGCCAGCCAGCCCAGCTGACCACCCTGCACATCTGTGGGAATGTCCACGATGTGCAGGGCTGGTGAGTCATCGAGAGTAGGATGACGGCCCACACATTCCTGGTGATGCCTACGAGGAGGGGTGCTTAGCATTCCTGGGCTGGGCCCCTGGCAAGACCGCTGTTTTGCCCCACTTCCTGACGAGTGAGTCAGAGGGAGGCTGTGGCTGCTTTAATCAGCAGTGCACGTGGCCCGGCCGGCCTCGGCCAGGTGCCTCCCACTCCTCAGGGCAGCGCTTCAGACTGTGCTGCACCTCCTGCCCTGGCAACGGGCGCAGGGCCTCTGGCAGCCCTCTAATCATCTCGGTGGCAGGCGGAGCACGTCCAGCCAAGCCTGCGGTTTTCCTTTATCCTGTGAGTCCTAGTGAATAAACAAAGCCCTGGTACCCAGGAAGGCGATGATAATAGGAAGTGAGTCTGTTCGCTCTGCTGTCTGCCCACCCGCCCCCCTTACCTCCCCGGAGCCCACTGGGCCAGGAGCAGGCAGACACGTCAAGGGTTGAGGTCCTGGGCCTCGGAATGGGCACTGCCTGAGGAAGCAGCACCACGTGTGTTCTGAGGCCTGGCGAGGAGCCACAGGGGTCCGGTGGGTTGGGGAACGGAGGTGGGAGTAGTCAGCAGATAGCATTCCACGCCACCTCATCCTCTCTCCCCACCCCTGACTTCCCCACCTTCCTCGCTTTTAACTTAAGAGGCACAGATTTTGTGCAGTGACAAGGAAAGGGAACATTCAGTGCCAGGCTTTTAATTACAATTGCTCTGGGCTGCTGGCCTCCACGCCAGATGGTCACATGGAGAGCGTTTTATCACACCACAAAGCCGAAGGATCCAGTCTGTGGTGTGTGCACTCGGCACCTGGCGAGGGTGGGGCTGGGCCCGGTTCGTTCAGGCGGGCAGCGGAGCAGGGCGGGCGGAGTGCAGCCTGGGCTTAGGGAGTCACTGGGCTGGATGGGAAGGTTTCTGGGCCCTTCCAGCAGACGAGGAAAGGCCTGCAGTCAGGGAGGAGAGGGGTCTTTGGGAAGAAGGCCAAGCTCTGGAAGGATGAGGATCGATGGTATGTGAGGGACAGCCAAGTGAGAGGAATGCCATGATCATCTTGTCCACAACACTGCAATTTACAGAGAGCTTTCCACTTTCTGGAGCGTGCTTAATCCTCCCATCAATCCTGTTTAGGGGACACAGCTCAGAGAAGGGGTGTTACTTGCTCGGAGTCAAACAGGTAGAAAACCAGGACCGGAGCCCTGGCCTCGCACTGCGTCCACGAGCAGTCAGGGCTGGTCCCCCAGGAGCAAGAGAAGCAGCCCAGGCGGGGAACGGGTTGCACCCCCTGGAGCCACCAGGGCAGCCTCGCTCAGGGCAGCACCGTGGTGACGCTGGTGACCACCACGTGCTCTGAGACTTTGGAGACGGAACATCGGCTCTGCAAGGACAAGGATTTGTGCCTGGCAGAGGAGCGGGGGCTGGGGGTCCTCAGAGCGCCGCAGGGACCCAGGCTGGGCAGGCAGCAGGAGAAGGCAGCTTTGAACTGCTCCCGGAATTTGCCTTGGTTGGGAGACAGAAGACACAGCCATCAGGAGACTGATGCCAGCAGGAAGGGGCCTTGAGCTCAGGGACACCCACGCAGCTCAAGCCAAGCTGCCTGGGAGGGGGAGGGAGGGAGGGAGGGAAGGGTAGAGTGGAATGGAGAGCCCCAGAGCCACCGCGTCACTGCCAGGGAGAGAGAACAGAGGCCCGGAGCAGGTTCCCAACGGCAAATGCAGTTTTTATCTGATTCCTTGACTGCGCTCTGGCTCGGAGCCCGGCTCCAACTGTGTAAACATGGTGTCTGGCTCAGGGGCCTCAGATCATCTCTGCCCTCCCGGGCGTGCAGGTGGAGGGGCTCAGGGCTCACCGAGGCGTTCCCATCTCTGTCCCATGGTAACGAGAATGACAGCAGCAGCAGCCCTCTCAGCAGGCAGGAGAGCCTGGGGTCCTTTATCCTCACTTCACAGATGAGGCACAGGGGTGCAGGCTTGCCCCAGGTCACCGGCTAGCCGCTGGCGCTGGTTCTAACACTAAAGCCCTTGGTCTAAATGGGAAGAGTGAGTGGGGAAGGAGGGACTGCCACAGCCACCTTGTTCAGCAAAGGCGCCAGGGTAATGGATTTAACTGGAACTGAAACCTTGATCATGTTCCAGCGTCCCGCCGGCCTCTCTAGTGCCCAGCAGAAGGCCTAGCACACAGTAGGCGCTCCGTAAATGTAAACCACAAAGAAATGCACTGTGCCTGCTGCAGCGGGCGTCTCTCTGTTCTCTCTGAGCTGGAGAGCACCTGGCCAGCCTTTGTTGAGAAATTCTTGAGTCTCATGAGGGTTATTATATTGACCCCAGGTCCCTTTCAACCTTTTCTGGATGATGATTTGTGTCCAGGCCTGTCTGGTCATCTGGACCAGTGCTTTAGGCCGTAAGTCAGAGGTCAGGTGAGTCACACTTTTGCTGGGCTGGGGAGCTGTGGAAACGAAGGTGGAGGGCATAGGAAGTGCGGGACAGGAGAGAGGAAGCCCGGGTTGGGGTCAGGGACCAGGAGGCCTGCGTTTCCAGAGTGGGGAGCGGGAGGACTAGTGGAGGAGGATGAATCCAGGGATAGCCCCCCAAATTCTGGCCCCTCTGCCAGTGTGTGTGTCTAGCTGGGCATGGGGACACCCTCTCCCTGTCTTGGGCTTCCTCTGCTGGTGATGCCCTGAGCCCCAACCATGCCTTGATTACGCAGCCATCCCTCAGGCCTCTTCCCACAGGCCTGCTTCCCTCCGGAGCCTGGTGACCAGGCAGGCTGATTGGAGGTCTGTTGTGCATGCACCTGGCGGGGTGGAGACGAGCTGGCCTACTGCCGCCCTCCCACCCCCTCCTGGTCTGCATAATCTGCAAAACTGGACCCTGGGTGCTGGTCAGCTTCCTTTGGCCACAGTTGGGAGTGGCGGGTCTCCCACTCAGGGCAGGAGTCCTGGGGCTAAGTCTTTCCCCTGAGTGGGAGTGGCCAGAGCAGGGTCATGATTCCCAGGAAGGAGTAGGTATGGACCTCCCTCCCCCGCCATCCTGTGTTTGGTCTGGATTGGGGGTGGGGAGACTATTGCCCTGGGACTGTAGCTGCCTCGGTCACTGCCCCAGCCCACTCACCACTGAGGAAGTTGTAGATGATGGGGTTGGCCGCGCTGTTGGCGTACACCAGCCAGTGGGAGAAGGTGAAACAGGCATACACGGCTTCGCGGTCGCTGGCTTGGTGGAACATCCCGAACACCCTAGGGCGGAGGGGAGGGCAGTCAGAAATGGGGCAGACGTGTGTATGTGTTCATGCTCGTAAGCTACAGGGTTACAGAGCACAGGAGTTCCCACTGCCTCTTCCACCCACCCCTTTCCCAGGCCTCAGGGTCTGGGGTCTTGAGCACAGAGTATGACTGGATGGGCCTAGGGGCAGGCACCAGGCGCATCTGCTCAGTCACCGGCTTCCGACCCTCTGGGTCTCCCCATCCATGTTCTCATCCGTTCTCACAGCAACGGGATGAGTCATAGACACGCCATTTTTCAAACAGGCTCAGGGAAGTCAAGGCACTGGCCCCAGATCACTCCTCCAGGAAGTGGCCATGCGCTAACTCACACAGATGTCTCATGTCAAACAGCTCGTGTGCTCTCCCTGCACCCCGTGGCCTCTCGCTCCCCAGGCCCCTGTGTTCCCTCTGCTCAGCGTGCCATCCCTCCCTTCAGGTCTCTGCCAAATGTCACTTCCTCAGAGGCCTTTTTAAAAAACATATTGCTATTTTTAAAAAAGATTAAAAAAAAAAAAAAAACCACCAGCCCGTCACCACCACTCCCTATCCACTTTCCGTACTTTTTTCTTCATAGCAATTGTCACTGCCTGGCTGGATAATGCATATTGACTTCTCCCTCCCCCTGGGTGTGGCCTCCGCTAAGGCAGGGATTCTGTATTGTGCACTGTTCACCGTGTCCCCGGCCCTTCCATCGGAGGAGTGAGGGAGTGGATGAAAGAATTCTCACAGTGGCCCAGGAGGCCAGGACTGTTCCTCTCACATGTCACAGCGGAGGAGACGGAGGCTCAGAGAAATGACCTGCCCCAAGGTGATACCGAAGCTTTGGGGCGAAGCCAGGTCTTTTTCCAAAGCAAAGACGGCTCCTTCCTCTGACCTCATAACCATCTCCTCACCCCTCACCTCTCCCCAAGCACTCTCACCTCTTGAGGACATTGAGGACGCTGATGGGCAGGTAGCAGAGGGCGAAGACCAGCAGCACCACCATCAGCATCTTGGCTGTCTTCCTTCGAGCGCGCATCTGCTTCACCTCCGCCAGGAAGGCCCGGGCCCGAGGCTGGGGCTCTGTGCCCAGGCCCCGCCTCGGCTCCTCCGCCTGGTCTGAGGGCCGCTTCCAGTTCCTCACCAGGGCTGAGGTGGTGCCCGGGATCTGTCCAGCACACACAGAGACAGCCGTGGCGGGAGCAGCTCCTCGGAGCCAGGCCCTTGGCTGGGCTCTGCCTCAGGCTGGACCCGGGGCAGGGGGAGGCGGGCGGAGGGAACCAGCCCTTGCAATAGGAAGGAACCTGGCATTCGTAATAGAGACCAGCACTCTGGACGGCGTGTGAGCACCTGCTTTCATTTCCATCGGCTCATGGGGAGGCCACCCCCATTTCTCCTTTGGGGAAGATACTATTGGCCCTTGGTTACAGATGAGGCGGAGGACCCTGGGCAACGTCCTCCCAGCACCCATCCTCCTCATGGGGTCACTTTCTCCATCTTTGGGGGTGGGGTGCAGGTGAGTCTTGCCTCCTGCCTGTGGGGAAGCCGTGGCAAGGGCTGAGCCAGGGAACAGCATGGAATGGCCTGGCCTCGGAGCACAGGTCCCAGCCTAGGTCGGCGCCCATAAGCCTATCAGGGTCCAGGCTCCTGGGCAACCACAGATGCCCTCGAAGCTTCTCCCACCACTAGACACCGGAAGTTCCCCCCACCCCCCGAGGGCATGCAGCCAGAGTCCAGGACACGGGGGCCTAGGGCCGGCTCGCCATGCGTGAGCGATGCGGCCTTGCTCAGCGCACTTTCCTTTTCCGAGCCTGGGCTTTCCTGTCTGTGAGATGAGCGTGACGGCTGCCCTCCTGGCTGGTGGCTGTGAGAGCGGGTGGCGTATGCTGGTGGACGGAGGGCTGGCCTGCTCTGGCCTGCATGCTCTCACTGCCCAGACACGGGCCCACGACTCACTCCTGCTGGTGCCGTGGGGCCTCTGAGCACCCCAGTCCCCACAACCCCCCCCACCCCCACAGTTTGTAATAGAGGGAAGAAGGCAGGCCCTGGGCCCAGAAAGTCCCTGCCACTCATTGGCTGTGGCAAGCTGGCTGCCATTACTCAGCTCCTGTAAAGTGGTGATATTGCTGCTTTGGTTAGACGGTTGGGAAGACATGGTGAGCAAAGTGCATGACTTGGCAAACAACACGGAGGTGCTGCTGACCTGGGCGCTGGACCCCACTGATCGGGGACTGAGTGCCTGGCCTGCCCTGCCTGGCTGAGGGGTCTGGGGAAGGTGCCTTGCCTCTCTGACTCTGTTTCCTCATGTGAAGTAGGAATAATATGCGGTGGTTCAGAGGACCCAAGACTGGTGGGAAGTGCATGGGACAGTCAGTGGCAGCTACTGATGCTGGAAGGGCAGCCCAGATGCCCAGGATGCTAGAAGGTGTTCATTACTCTTCAGTTCCAGATGTGGTGGAGGACCCTCAGCCTTGAGTTTGAAAGTCCCTGGGCCTTTCCTCTCTCTGGTTGCAGCCAGGATGGCACGTTCTGAAGGCAGAGGACTCTCTGCTCCCTTAGACCAGCGCCCTCCTCCCTCCCAGCCCAGACAGGGACAGCAGAGTGGGCCTCACCTGGCGACCCCAGAGCTTGCGGAAGATCTGGAAATATGCCATGGCCATGAGGCCCAGCGGAGCCAGGTAGGTGACAATGAAGAAGCAGCTGTGGTAGATCTTGGGATAGAGGTCATCTGCAGGGGCCAAGATAGGCAAAGGTTGGGCCCCAGCCTGCCCTGGCCGCGGCGATGGCCAGAGCAAGCAGCTGGGCCCCACACGGGCACCTTGGCAGAGAGACCCTGGAGTTGCCCTGCCTGAGGGTGTCCCTCCTGAGGGACGCTAGCAGATGTCTTTACCGCAGGAGGTACCACCCTGAAGGTATCCTTGGTAGATGTCTGCTCTAAAGTGTCCTCTCAGAGACACCGCCTGGGTGCCCTGGCAAGCTGCCTGCCCTAGGGGAGGTGCCCCAGAGGTGCCCCCTTCAGGAGTGCCTGCCCTGGGCTCCCCCCGTTACCTGCCCAGCGCTCATCGCAGACAGAGAAGAGCCGGGTGCGGTTGGCGAGCTCGGGCAGCACACTGCTGCATTCCATGACGGCGGCCTGGGGCACCATGACAGCCAGCGACACAGCCCAGATGCCCAGGATGGAGCCACGGGCACGCCGGGCCGTGCTCTTGAACAACAGGGGGTGGCAGATGGCATACCAGCGGTCCAGGGCGATGAAGCTGAGGGTGAGCACTGCCACCGACACAGACACGGCCTGCCCCAGGGAGACACCAGCTCAGTCCTCTCGGGGCCACCCCGAGATGTGGAGTGGGTGAGGGGCTCACGGCCCAGGTGCAGGGCACATCCTGACTCCATCACTCACTGGCTGGTGAGATTTGGGCAAATCCCTCGCCCTCTCTGAGCCTCACCTGCGGAGTGGGACTATACCATTCGCCTGGCAGGAGTCTCACGGGGAGAAATGCAATCACGGGGAGAAAATGTCTAGCTCAAGACTTGTCCCAGAGTAGGTGGTCCCTGCATGTCCCCGTACACGGCTGTCTGTGTCTGTGCCTGGGGGGGCGGGGGGGGGAAAGGGGGGATCTCTGTAGGAGTATGTGGGGTGGGGCTGTGTCCTCCAGTGTCGGGCTGGTAGCTTGCTCCTCTGACAGTAGAGGATGACACCACCTATGTGCTGAGTGACCGTGTCCTGCCTGAGAGGCAAGTCTGAGGTCCCTGAGGCTTAAGTAAGGCCATGGTCTCTGTATGTGGGGTGACGGCGGTGATGAGGGTCACCGGGCAGAGCTCACCTGCAGGTAAGGGATGACCTTGCAGAGGGCATGGCCGAAGAGCCAGGACTCGGTGATGTCCACCAGCAGGCTGGCTGGCAGGCAGATGGCCGTCACCAGCACGTCCGCCAGGGACAGGTTGACGATGAAGTAGTTGGTGACCGTCCTCATGTGGTGGTTGCGCCACACGGCCAGGCAGACTGCGGGGTGGGCAGGGTGAGGGAAAGCAGGAGGCAGAGCCATGCCCATCCCAGCCCCCGGCCCATCAGCGAGCTCCCCTCTCCCCCATTCCACACACACACACAACCCACACCGAGGCAGAGGCTGGGTGAAGAGGAGGGAAGCCTCGCCCAGGACCCCTCCCAGTCCCCACGGGAATCCCTCAGCACCACGGGGACGCCCGGACCTACCCAGCGTGTTGCCCACCAGGGCCACGAGGAACACGGCCATGTAGGCTGCGATGAGCACCCACTCGTATTGCTTCGGGAACAGGTAATCG
The DNA here is from genome assembly GCA_011751065.1 of Lasiurus cinereus. Taxonomy (NCBI): domain Eukaryota; kingdom Metazoa; phylum Chordata; class Mammalia; order Chiroptera; family Vespertilionidae; genus Lasiurus; species Lasiurus cinereus. The sequence continues at coordinate 2,845,556 of JAAGEH010000030.1, read as the reverse complement.
CGCCACAGATAGCTGAGAAACTCGTCTTCATAATCAGGAGGCACCGGGGAGGGTCCCCTGCTGCCATTGGGGGCCCCCAACGGGGCCCCCGGGGTGGCCGAGGGCTCCATGAGCTCAGAAGCCGCTGCGGCCAAGGGCCATCATGGTCTCCACAGGCCTCAGCCCACTTCCCTCAGGGAACCCCGAGTCCTGCACCCAGCTCTTTGGGGGTCCCAGCCCCAGGTCTCCTGCAGGAAGAGAGGGAGCGAGGAAGAAAGGAAACGTTAGGGAATGTGCCGGGCACTTGGCATATAAACTTCCTCTTCATTCTCACCGTTCTGTGCTGGGGTTACAGGGGAGAGGGACAGGCCTGGCTCCGCCCAGCCTCGGTTTCCCCATCCGTTCAGTGCAGTAATGACCACGCCTACCTCCCAGGACCGCAGTGGAAGTAATGAGCCCTACAGCCTGCCCGGTGCTACCCCCAGAATCAGGGGCGGGACTGGCTGCCCCGTTATTGGAGAGCCCTGCTTTGACCAGGAGGAGGCAGAAGCTCAGACAGGTGAGCCCCTCGCTCAAGGTCACAAAGCTACTCTGCCAGGTCTGCCCACTCCACCAGACACCCCAGACCTGAGAGAAGAAGCCATCCGGTTGCAAATATTCTCCCCTGAACAGTTCACAGGCCTGATTTTTGGTTGGAAAAAAAAGGTCAAGGGAGGCTTTAGAGACCCAGGCCCCACCCACTAGACCTGCCAGACCCTCCCGGTGGACACACACACACACACACACACACACACACACACACACACACACACAC
>JAAGEH010000030.1:2758040-2844753 GCA_011751065.1 Lasiurus cinereus | reverse complement strand
CACACACACACACACACACACACACACACACACACACACACACACACGGTGGAGCAGGGGTGCAGCGGGAAGCTGGAGACCTCTCTGGAAGTGGGGAGACTGGAAGTGGGGAGGAAGCCCCTCTTGAATCCCCGAGGCCGCTATGCTCCCCGGCGGCCGCCAGGGGTCGCTGGGGGCCGGCGCGCAGGACGCTCCCTCCATTCATAAATCCGGCCTCGCTCCCGCCCCTCCTCTCTGGCTCAGACCCTCCTCCTCCGAGGCTGGGCAGGGAGGACCCCGGACTTGTGTGAGGGAGGTTGCGGGGCCCCGGAGACCCCTGGGAGAGGGGGAGGGAACTCTTCCCACCCGCACCGAACATGGGCGGGACACTCCCTGAGCAGGACCTCCCTGCACCCCCGGGAGCTGTGAGGGGCTGCAGAGTGGGGCGGGGAGGGGGGCAGCGCTTTAGGGGTTTTGCAGGAGGAAGCCTGCTGGGGTCTCCGCTTCCCAGCCCCAGGTTATATCCTCCCCCTCCCACTCCTGGCTCCTGCCGGGGGTTGTTTGGAACCCCCACCCTGGGTCTGGGGGTCTCCCACGCCCCGCACCTGTTGGCTCCGGGACTCCGGCGTCCTCGGTTGCTGATCCCCGACCTTGCAGCGGGGACCTCGCCTCCCTGCGCCGAAAGCCGGGTTCCTGGGGTGCTGTGGTCCAGAGCGGGCTGTGGCTGGCGCGGCTCCGCTGGGCTGCACGCCGCCCGCCCGACCGGAGAGGTGGCCGGGGCGGGAGGGGCCGAGCGGGAGGCAGCCCCCCCCGGCCTGCTCTTCTCGTCTCCCAGCCTGGAGGCCGGAGGGCGGAGGGAGATGCTCTGCCTGCTCACCTCCCACTTCGCGCTGCCATCCGCTGCCATTCAGGCGGCCATCCGTTCATTCATACCTCTCGCCTTCATTCACCGGTTCTGCCTGCGGCCGTTCCCCACGCCCTCAGAGCGCACCTACTGTGTGCCGGCGGCCCTGCCGGGGCAGCTGGGGAGCGTCACGGTGCAGCAGGAATCTCACCTAGCTGAGGAGGAGGAGGAGGAAGAGGAGGAGGAGGAGGAGGAGGAGGAGGAGGAGGAGGAGGAGGGCACGGGGGTCACGCCCGCACCGCCTGCAGCCAGGCCCTGGCCCAGCCCCGCCAGAGGCCTGTGCCCTTCCCAGCCCCCATTCTACCTGACCCCCCAGCCTTGTAGCTCTTCCTCCGTCCCTCCTCCCAAGACAGAGGTGGCAGGTGGAGGCAGAAAGTGGGCAGTCAGAGGGGCTGACGGTTTGAACAAACATTTGCCAAGCAGTGTGCCAGGCAACGGGCTTCGTCCGTTCAGCCGCCGTTTGCCTGGCCCTGGCCACCATGGCCTCCTGTGATGAGTGTGTGGAACTTCATATGTCTGCCCCCACGCTGCAGGGCAGTCCCGCTGTGAGCGAGGCGGCTGTTATCGTCCCATTTCACAGGTGAGAGCACTGCACTGAGGGTCCGCCTGGGCCACAGACACAGCAGAGGGGCAGCTGAGATCCCCGCTTCTCTCCCGGTCCGTCCTCCACACCGCAGGGCACAGGGCGCTGGGCTGGCTGGAGGCGGGCGGACCCACGGCCTGGCAATCCCCATGGTGTGCAGAGAGCTGTGAGGGAGCCCACGGGGCCGTGGCGCAGAAGGACAGAGTGACCAGCCAGGGTGTCAGGCAGGCACCTCGGCCACCCCGGCCTCAGGAGAGACCTTCCTAGCACATCAGCCCCACCCTCCTCTCGCACCTTGGAGACTCGCCCTTCCCCGCTGGGAGGTGATCCTGTGCTGTAACCTCCATGTTCCCTGTCGCAGCCAAAGCCCTTTTTTCTTTTCTTTTTTTTAAAATATATTTTATTGATTTTTCAGAGAGAGGAAGGAAGAGGCATAGAGAGCTAGAAACATCGATGAGAGAGAGACATTGATCAGCCGCCTCCTGCACGCCCCTTACTGGAGATGTGCCTGCAACCAAGGTACATGCCCTTGACCAGAATCGAACCTGGGACCTTTCAGTCCGCAGGCCGACGCTCTATCCACTGAGCCAAACCGGTTTTGGCTAAAGCCCTTTTTTCAAAGCATCTGGAGCCGTGAGTGTGTGAGGAGAGCCGGGGCAGGACAGGGTCCAGTGCCCTGAGCCCTCCAGAGCCACGGGAGGAGTGGAGGCGACCCAGAGACAGACTGTCTGGGCAGGCACAGCGCACAGTGGGCCCTCTGGGTGCAAAGCTCCGTCCTGCCTACCTGAGGTGCTGGCAGAGGGAAGGGGAGGGGTGAGGTGACATAGAGGGGAATGGCATGTGTGTGCATGTGCGTGTGCGTGTGAAGGTGCGTGTGTCCATGCCCCAGCTCTTGCACCTGCCCCTCCATGTGTGTATTTGAGTGTCCGTATTCAAGTAAAGGCTGTGAGTGTGTGTCAGGAGAATCCCACGTGTGTGTCTGTGTCTCTAGAGTGTGCAGGTGGGTGGGGGACAGGCTCTGGGCTGCTGACGGGGTGTCGCCCTGGGTGGGGTGTGTATGGGTGGGTCTGTGTGTTGCTGTTGGTGTCTGTGAGGGATGTGTGTGTGCAGTTGTGGCTTCTCCTCACATTGGCCTCCCCGTGTTCTCCCTGTGAATGGGGGGGGGTGCGTGTGGGCATGCCTTAATGTCCATGGCTCTGCGAGCCTGCGTATGTGGAACTTAATATGTCTGCCCCCGCAGGAATGACTCATCTAATCCCCCCGCATTTCCCTCCCCGGTGGAGAGCTGGCCTGTTTGCCGGGGAGGGGCTGGGGAGGGGCGGCGGAGGCGCAGGGCACTGCAGGAAGCGACCAGCTGCGACAGGGAAGGTGCAGAGCCCGGTGTCTGCGTGGGCGGAGGGCACCAGCGGAGCCCAGCACAGCACGGCCCAGGCCCAGTGCCTGCTCAGAGCTCCACAAGTCAGGCTCCCGGGGCTGGAGTGAGCAGGGGGCTCCCCCAGTGCCCCCAAATCATTATACATAGGGGTGCATATGTCCTTGTAGGGAAGGAGTCAATCCACCCTCTCTCCCACAGAACAGTCCCATCTTGCCTTAAAAGGAATCCCAACTGCTAACTCCCTTCTGCACCCCTTGGTACCGAAGATGGCTGTGCCCCAGGTCAAGGGTCCTTCCTGCCTGGAGGCAGCCGATCTTTCTTCCTCCCCCAGCAGACCCCGGCCAGGCAGGAGGCTCTGGGTCCCCAGGTCCCTCTGGTCCTGACTCCGGCTCCCTCAGCCTCGGCCTGAGAGTGAAATGGGCTAGATAGTCAGCCCAGATGGGTACGCGGGAGAGACCCAGATGTATGCTCAGAGAAGACCCGGGGCCTGAGTGGGGCCAGTGATGCTCCAGAACACCCACGAGGAGCTGGGTGTTGGGTCCCTGGGCCTGAGAGCACGGGCCTCTTGGAGCTCCTGGCAGAATGTCGTGTCCATGGGAGAGACCCAGGGACCTCCTGTCCTCCACCTGCAGGCTGGGCACTCAGCCCTGACACCTCCTCCCCCCAGGGAGTTGGGAGCGTAGCCTAAAGCTGTTGCTTTGCCCGAGCTGTCTGTCACCCGGAGGCCACATGACCTCTTGTTGATCTAATCCTGAGCCTCTGAGCCACAGAGCCCTGTCACATCCATCTTTGAGTGTCAGCCCCGGCCCTGGCCCCAGGTGCTATCCCCTGTCCCTTCCAATTCCAGCGTGACTTACAGTAACCCCTGTCTGGCTAGAACTAGAGTCATCGGAATGTAATTGGGTTTTCAACTTGCAAGGCTGCCAGGGGCCTGGGATGGGCCTGGGAGCTCGCCGGGCAGGGCAGGGCAGAGGTGCTTTTCAGAAGAACAGAGATCAGAAAACAAGCAGACGTGTGGGGTGGGGTGGGCTGATGGAGGGCCAGCAGTGACCGGGCTGCGGGCCTGGAAAGGGGATTCTGAGGGCTGAGTCTAGAAGGCCACTGAGGCAGCAAGGGAGTTTTGGTCTCTGAGCCCAAATGCACTGCCCCCCTCCCCTTCCTTCCCCCCCGCCCCAAGCTCCTGGAAGAGTGCTGTGTCCATGGGAGGGACTCAGGACCTCATGTCCTCCATCGGCAGACCTGGTGCTCAACCTTTGTGCCTCTTCTCCTTGGGGAGGCCTGGCCCTCTTTCAGGGTTTGGGTGGCTTGAAGGGGATCAGCATCTACTGAGAGAACTGGGGGTCCGGGGCCCAGAGTCAGGCATCCTGGTGGCTTCACAAGCTTGACAGTATCTTTAAGCCCTGGGCAAGGGCAAGAGGGAAGGGGCTGAGACTGCGGTCTTCTCTCTGTGCACTCCTTCACAGAGTCATTCAACAAACCCTGGCAGCTGGGCTGCAGAGGTGGGGCCTGTGTGTTGAGAGGTAGACCCTATGTTGCAAACGGCTGGGGTGGTATGGCATGCCTTAGGATAAGAGCCTGTGAAGTCAGGGGAGGGGGCGGGCAGGGGGCCGGTTGGGACTGGGGCCAACAATAATAATGGTGCATGGGAACCCAAAGGAAAATTCATCCACCTGCCCGGTCTGTTAGATCTAGTGCTAAAAGAAGGCTGGGTGCTCAGGTTTTGGGGCCAAAGAGGCTGGATTAGACTCCTCGCTCTGCCACTTTCTGCTGTGTGACTTACTCTAGTCACTTCACCTCTGCGATAGGCTGGGTGGTGGCCACCAGAGATAACTGCATCCTAAACCCCCGGATTCTGTGACTATGATGCATGACCTCGCAGGTGTGACTAAGTGAAACATCTTGAGATGGGGAGATTGTCTGCGTCATCCAGGTGGGTCCACTGTATCGCAAGGGTCCTCAGAGGAGGAAGGTGGAAGAGAAGATGTGATAGAGAAGCGAGGTTGGAGTGATGCCACCGCTGGCAGGGGACATGAGCCCAGCAACACGGGTGTCTTCTCAAAGAGGAAAAGGCAGAGAACAGGTTCTGCCTGCTGGCCTCCGAGGGAATGCAGCTCTGCCCATTTCTTGATTTTAGCCTCACAAGACTCCTGTTGGACTTGGAAACTCCAGAAATGTAAGAGGAGAGTGTGCGTTGTTTTAAGCCACTGCGTTGGTGACCATCTATGACAGCAGCCGTGGGACTCTCGTAGGACTCTTAGACCGCCGCTCTGTGCCCCCCTCCACTGGTTATCAGACCCACAGGAGCCTTGCCACGTGGAGCTGTGTAAGGCTCCGTGCAAACAGCAGGTGCTGGGCGCCGGCTCACAGAGATTCACACCTCCGCACATCTGCTATATTTTAAAAATCATTTCATCTTCTTTAAAAATGAGAGTGGTCATCATTGGAAGAATCGGGCTGTGTCAGACATCCTGATACTCACCTTGTCCTTTTCTTTTTTTTAATTTATTTTTTTTAATATATTTTATTGATTTTCTACAGAGAGGGATATAGAGTTAGAAACATTGATGAGATAGAGACATCGATCAGCTGCCTCCTGCATACCCCACACTAGAGATGTGTCCGCAACCAAGGTACATGCCCTTGACGGGAATCGAACCTGGGACCTTTCAGTCCGCAGGCTGATGCTCTATCCACTGAGCTAAACTGGTTTCGGCTAATTTATTTTTTTACCTTGTCCTTGGATATTGCCTTGAATTTGAGCTCATATATGGTGTAAGAGGCTGCTAAAGATCTAAGTCATAAAATAATAAGTAATATGAGTAAATAAACAATGATATGGTGTGGTTATTCTGAAATAGGAACACCGAAGGAGAAGGAAAAGAAAGAGAGGCCTGATTTTTTCTTGGGAGGAGTGGTGTGTGTGTGTGTGAGTGTGTGTGTGTGTGTGTGTTAGACCAGTAGGTTTCTAACTATGACCTGGATCACCAGACAGTTGAGGGAAATCTTCAATAGGACAAAGATTTAACTTGGAGACCTGAGTGAGGGACAGGCCCTTCAGGCCAGTTTGCTGCTCAGACCCTTTAAGTTGCCAAGCCAAGAACAAAGCGTGTGACTTGTCAATGTGCAGCGTGACGTCATTACAGACTGATCTAGCCGCAGAGTCTGGCCTAGGTTTGGATTCTCAGAGAGCCGAACCCAGCCCGGGAGAGCAGAGTGTGGCCAGAGCCCTAACTCTTCTCAGTAAACCATTTCGTTCGCATTTTGTTCTGTATCTATAATTAAAAATCCTGATTTTGTGTGTTGTCTATCTCTGAATGTCAAAACCTAAAAACCAATGAAGTGCTGGCTTTTTGTGTTTTGTTTTTTTAAATATGATGCATATATGCTGGAACCGGTTTGACTCAGTGGATAGAGCATCAGTCTGCAGACAGAAAGGTCCCAGGTTTGATTCCAATCAAGGGCAGGTACCTTGGTTGCGGGCACATCCCCAGGAGGGGGCGTGTAAGAGGCGGCCGATCCATGTCTCTCTCTCTCATCGATGTTTCTAACTCTCTGTCCCTCTCCCTTCCTCTCTGTAAAAAATCAATAAAGGAGAATCCAAGATGGCGGCATAGGTAAACACCTACACTGCGGCCTCGCACAACAATTTCAAAACTACAACTAAAAGACAGAACGGACATCATCCAGAACCACAGGAAAGCTGGCCGAGTGTAAGTTCTACAGCTAGAAGGAAAGAGAGGGGCTCACAGAGACCCAGAGGAGCTGCAAAAAGCTGAGGTACGGAGATGTGCACGTGGAGAGAGCGGGTGACGGAGGCTCTCAAAGGCATTGAACTCCTTGCCCTACGACATTGAACCCCAGATCCAGCTGAAATTCATTCAGGGGGAGTTTGGACTGTGAAGGGGGAGAGGTGCACGGAGGTTTAGGGGAGTCACAAAAGATCAGAAGTCTGGTGGCGCGCAAGGCGTTTCGAGAGGAGGACAGATTGCTGATTGTGCCGCTGGCTTTCAGGAGTGGGTGGGAGACAGACCCTCCGAACTGTGCCACTTCTGACTCCACTGGGCCCCAGTTTTGAACAAAACCCTGGAGACCCAGACTCATGTGGTCCCGGAGCACAGGGGAGCAGGAAAGGTAGCAGTCTAGAGGCACTGCGAGAGAGCGTGTGCGCACAGGGACCGCTCCAGCGATTACCCAGTCACATGAGACTCGGGCCGTGGAGGGCGGGGCCGACTGGAAGGCAAGGCGGTCCCTTAAGCCCTGAGACTCCACCCTCCCAAGCTCAACAGAGAGGCTTCTGTGGTTTTTCAAGTCTGGTATCATAAGGCTGAATCCAACACAGAAGTTCTCCCGGCATAGTGAAAATGCCAAGACAAGGGAAGGGATCACAAACAAAAGAAATGGAGGAAAACAAACAACTGGATATAGCGTTCAAAACCACACTTATAAGGTTTTTCAAGAATATGCTAGAAAAGATGGATAAATTTAGCAAATCCCAAGAGGAGATGAAAAAGGACCAACTAGAGATGCAAAAGATCCAACTAGAGATGGAAAAGGACCAACTAGAGATGATAAAGGACCAAATAGAAATTAAACAAACACTGACTGAAATAAAAAATATTATACAGAGACCTAACAGCAGACCAGCGGAAGGCAAGAATCAAGTAAAAAATTTGAAATATAAAGAATCAGAAAACACTCAACTGGAAAAGCAAGAAGAGAAAAGAATCCAAAAATGTGAAGATAATGTAAGGAGCCTCTGGGACAGCTTCAAGCGTACCAACATCAGAATTGTGGGGGTGCCAGAAGAAGAGAGAGAGAGCAAGATACTGAAAACCTACTTAAAGAAATAATGACTGAAAACTTCCCACATCTGGTAAAAGAAATAGACTTACAAGTCCAGGAAGCACACAGAACCCCATATAAAAGGAATCCAAAGAGGACCACACCAAGACACATCATAATTAAAATACCAAGAGCAAAAGAGAAAGAGAGAATATTAAAAGCAGCAAGAGAAAAACAATTCATTACCTACAAGGGAGCACCCATATGACTGTCAGCTGATTTCTCAACAGAAACGATGCAGGCCAGGTGGGAGTGGCAAAAAATATTCAACGTGATGAATAGCAAGAACCTACAACCAAGAATAATCTATCCAGCAAAGCTGTCATTCAGAATTGAAGGTCAGATAAAGAGCTTCACAGATAAGAAAAAGCTAAAGGAGTTCATCAACTCCAAACCAGTATTATATGAAATGCTGAAAGGTACTCTTTTATAAGAGGAATAAGAAAAAGATAAAAGATAAAAAATTATGAACAACAAATACATATCTATCAACAAGTGAATCTAAAAATTAGGTGAATTAAAAATTTGATGAACAGAATAAACTGGTGAATATAATAGAATCAGGAGCACAGAAAGGGAGTGGACTGATAATTCTCAGGGGGAAAGAGGGGAGGGGTGTACAGGGAGTGACTGGATAAAAATCATACACCTATGGATTCATCAATGGGGAGGATGTAAGGGTAGAGGGAGGGGTGGGAGCCGGGTGGAGCGGAGCTATGGAGGGGAAAAAAGAGAGACAAATGTAATAATCTGAATAATAAAGATTTAATTTAAAAAAAGAAACATAAAAAAATCAATAAAAATATAAAAAAATAAAAATAAATATGATACATATATGCATAACCCCTGGTCATAGACAATAGTGTGGTGAAGGCCTGGGCGGGATGGGTGCAGGGTGAAGGTGGTCAATGGGGCAAAAGGGGGACATCTGTAATACTTTCCACAATAAAGACAAATGTTTTTAAAATATCATGAGTATGGTTCTGGCCAGTGTAGCTCAGTTAGGTGTCATCCAGTCCCATGATTGGAAGGTTGCCAGTTTGATTCCCATTCAGGGCACATGCCTGGCTTGCAGGCTCCATTCCCAGTAGGGGGCGTACAGGAGGCAGCCAACTGATAGCTCTCCTCCCTCCCGCCTCTCTCACTCTCTCTCTCTAAAAAAAAAAATCAATAAATTTAAAAAAATGCTATGATTATATAAATATTATTCTCTGCAGAGCTAACTAGCAGCCTGAGCCCCTTGGTGAAGGAACTATACCTTATGGTTCAAGTGCTGCTTAAAGGGAAATGCTCCAGGCTTCAAGTTCAAATGTATTTTCCTACAGTCCCTCAGACACTCCGAGTCATGTTAAATTTTAATTTGCTTCATATTTGGAGTATGACTTTTTAATACAACTTTTTGTTCCCCTGGAGTTTCTAACTGCTTTCCTCTTTTCTTCTCGAGAAAAGAAACATATGCCTTTTAAATCAGGTCATTAAAATCCTCCAGCTTCTTAATTACATTATTTGTTGAATGAAGCCCATTTTCTCCTTAAAGCAATTCTTCTCCAAACCCTCTGACTTCCTGTTCTAATTTTGACTGATGGTTTTATGAACCTCTGGCATTTCTATTCATTGCACCCCTGGGTTCATTCCAGTGTTTCATGAATCTGTTCTCTCTCTCTCTCTTTCTTGGGTTTTGCCTCTGTTTTGCTGGAGTTTATTTTCAAATAACATTTTAAAAGGCAGTGCATGGAAGAAAAGCTTTCTGAATCTTTGCATGTCTGACAGTGTCTTTAATATGTCGTTAGGCTTATCGAGTGGGGAGATCAACCAGCAGGCTTTGCTGTAGGGCAAGCAAAAGGGGTGCAGACAGGTCTTTCCCTGGGCCAAGATAGGGAGAGATTTACTCTAGACCAGTGGTTCTCAACCTTCCTAATGCCACGTCCCTTTAATGCAGTTCCTCGTGTTGGGGGTCACCGCAACACGAGGAACTGCATTAAAGGGACGTGGCGTTAGGAACGTTGAGAACCACTGCTCTAGACACCAGCACTCTGAATAGAACCCTGGTTCTTTTGAAAAAATCACTCAATATTTTTAGAATGTATTCCTCTCTCATTTTTTAATCTCTCCACGTCCCTGTGTCTTCTCGGTCTGTGAGTTTGCAGGGGAGAGTTGGTGGCAGACGCTGCTTTGTTATTCACTAAACAGGCCTTTGTTTGAATATTTTTCAAACTATGGCTATTCTTATGCCTCTGTCTCATTTTTTGTCATATCTTCTTATTACCTGTATTAATATTTACTTATGGTATTATTTTTCTTTAAATTGACCATCCTATCCTTACACGATACCTGTAAAGTTGCAACTTTGATGTTATATTTATATCTCTTGTTTGAAATTATATAGTAACTAGAGGCCTGGTGCACAAATTCATGCACAGATGGGGTTCCTCGGCCTGGCCTGTGATTGGCCTGGAGAGGGACTGCAGGAGGTTGGTCAGTGGCAGGAGATTGGCTGTGGGAGCACACTGACCACCAGGGAGCAGCTCCTGTGTTGAGCATCTGCTCCCTGGTGGTCAGTGTGCATCATAGCAACTGGTCAACTGGTCATACAATCAACTGGTCATAACAGTTACTTAGGCTTTTATATAGAGAGATATTTTCTAATCTGTAGTAAAATAAACACTTAACTCTTAAGGTAACAGATTTTTGATTTACCACTAAATATCATCCATGCCAGTGGTGCATGTACTCTGCTTTGGGGAATGTCTCTAATTAATTACTATGTTAATTACCCTCTAATCAACTGCCTGAGCTTTCTCTGTGTACCTACCACTCTGGACCTCCAAGGAGGTCTCCTTTAAATAGTCTGCCTCCTCCTCAGTCTGATTCTGACATGCTCAGAAATAAAGTAAAAGAGTAATTATGGAAGATAAAATACCACTTTCCTTGCTGATGATGGAAAATGGGTGGCCTTGGCTTAGGGTAAGAGCTGAAAGACCAGTAACGGGATCTCCATCCCAGAGTCACCAACTGCTGAGGAGGGTTTGACCATTTCACATGCAGTGGGTTCACATGCTCCATCACGCCTCTGCCATCCACTGGTGGTAGCATGTGGCTATGACAGGCAAGTATCCAGGGCTTAGGCACATAATCAGAGAGCAGACAGTTTATATTGTGTACAAATTGCTCCAAAAAATAGAAAAAGAGGGGAAACTATCCCTTCCATTTTCTGTGGCTGGTAGGAACTTAACACTCAACCTAGACAAGGACAGATGAAGACAGAAAGATCTTAGGGCCATTCTCAATTATGGACATAGGTTTAAACATCACCATTATCAAACTAAATTCAGCAATATGTTTAAAAAAATACATCATGACCGAGTTGGATTTATTCCAGGAATGCCAGGGTATTTCCACATTAGAAAATTGTCATGTTAAGTCTCAATACTAACAGACACAAAAATTAAAACACACGAAAATTCTGTAATCATATAAAACAGATGGGACAGAAACACTTGATAAAATTAAGCAGTTTATAAAAATTCTAGGCAAACTAGGGAGAGGAGGAAACTTCCTTAAGGTGATATATGTATGACAAAGGGTTTCTTTCTAAAACCTACTTAATGGTAAACATCTCACTTAATGGTAAAACTAAAAGCATTCCTTTTAAAGTCATCCCACTTAATGGTAAAACTAAAAGCATTCCTTTTAAAATCAGAACCTAAAAAGATGTTCACTATGGTTCCGTTCAAGGATGTTCTGAATTTCCTCACCTGTGCAAGAAGAAAAAGAAATAAATGGCCGAAACCGGTTTGGCTCAGTGGATAGAGTGTCGGCCTGCGGACTGAAGGGTCCCGGGTTCGATTCCAGTCAGGGGCATATACATTGGTTACGGGCGCATCCTCAGGGGAGGGGGGGGCATGCAGGAGGTGGCTGATCAATGTTTCTCTCTCATCGATGTTTCTGACTTTCTATCCCTCTCCCTTCCTCTCTGTGAAAAATCAATAAAATATATTTAAAAAGAAAGAAAGAAATAGCATAAACCATTGAAAAGGAAGAAACAGCATGGTTGTCCTATATTTGTAGATCATGTGATTGTCTACCTAGAAAATGGAAGAGATTCTACAGAGGAACTAGTAAGACTACTGAGAGAATTCGTGTGAAGGGACACATTTTCTTGGGTCTGCTGTGTTTCTGGATGCCTTTTGAATTGGGCTTTTTCTTTTCCTTTTTTTTTTTTCTTTGACAATCCCTTCAAGGATGTTTATATGTCAGCTATCTTCAGAACACTGAGTGGCCACATTATTATGATCTCTGAACGCATAATAATGTGGCCACTCTGTGTGTGTGTGTGTGTGTGTGTGTGTGTGTGTGTGTGTGTGTGTATCATACTAGAGGCCCGGTGCATAAAAATCGTGCATGGGGGTGGTGTCCCTCAGCCCAGCCTGCACCCTTTCCAATCTAGGACTCCTTGAGGGATGTCCAACTGTGAGTTTAGGCCCAATCCTTCTGGGATTGGGCCTAAATGGGCAGTTGGACATCCCGCTCACAGTCCAGGACTGCTGACTCCCAACTGCTCACCTGCCTGCCTTCCTGAGTGCCCCTAACCACTCAACCTGATCAGCCTGATCACTCCCTAACCACTCCCCTGCCAGCCTGTTTGCCCCTAACTACCCTCCCCTGCAGGCCTAGTCCCCCCAACTGTTCTCTCCTGAAGGCCTGGGTTCTCCCCGCCCCCCAATTGCCCTTCCCTGCAGGCCTGATCACCCCCAGTTTCCCTCCTCTACTGGTCTGGTCACCCCTAACTGCCCTCCTCTGCAGGCTTGATCACCCCAAACTTCCCTCCCTTGCAGGCCTGGTCCCTTCCAACTGCCCTCTCCTGCTGGTCTGATTGCCCACAACTGCCCTCCCTTGCAGACCTAGTCCCTACCCTGCTGGCCATCTTGTGTCCACATGTGGGCAGCCATCTTGTATGCTGGAGTAATAGTCAATTTGCATATTACTCTTTTATTAGATAGGATAGAGGCCTGGTGCATGGGTGGGGGCCAGCTGGTTTGCCCTGAAGGGTGTCCTGGATCAGGGTGGGGATTCCCTTGGGACATGGGGCAGCCTGGGTGAGGGGCCTGTGGTGGTTTTCAGGCCAGCCATGCCCCCTGGCAACCCAAGCAGAGGCCCTGGTATCTGGGATTTATTTATCTTCTTTAATTGAAATGTTGTAGTCTTGAGCAGAGGCCTGGGCTGGCCAGGATGTGTAGGAAGTTTGGCTTCCTCCATTGCTGGGGAAACCCAAGCCTCCTGCTTGCTCCATGGCCACAACCATGTTTGTTGGGATTTATTTACCTTCTATAATTGAAACTTTATAACCTTGAGTGAAGTCCAGGGCTGGTCAGGGTGTGCAGGAAACTTGGCTTCCTCCATTTCCAGGGAAATCCAAGCCTCTTTTTTGCTCCGTAGCCGTAGCCATCTTGGTTGGGTTAATTTGCATACTTGCTCCTGATTGGCTGGTGCATGTGGCTTGTGGGTATAGCAGAAGTATGGTCAATTTGCATATTAGATAGGATATATATATATATATATTTTAGGAGCCTGGTGCATGAATTCATGCATGGGTGGGGTCGGGCAGCCTGGCCAAGGGGAGGGGACATGGGCAGTTGGCCATGCTGCCTGCTGGTCGAACTCCTGGTCAAGGGGACAATTTGCATATTAACCTTTTATTATATAGGCTATACACTGAGTGGCCAGATTATTATGTGCTCAGAGATCATAATAATCTGGCCACTCAGTGTATAGTGTCTCCCTCTGGAGCAGAAGGCAGATTTGCTTACTGTCCAGTATGTCCTGCTGCCTCCAAGATCAGGCATACCTGGAGGTCCCTTGCTGTGTGGGTTGGAGCCAGAATGGGAAGAGTTTCGAAGTGAACCCTGAGCCTCCAGATCACTCTTGCTCTGGGTCTCATAAACATTAGGGGCAGCCCATTTGTCTAGACTCTGCACTCCCTTATCCATCTCAACACAGGCTCAGCGTGGCCACTGGTCCGAAGGCCAGAGCTGACTCTCTCTGGACAAACCCATCAGCCACAAGCAGGCACCCCCATCCTCTTTTCGGTGGGGGAGATTCCATGAGCAGCTTTGACCACATCCTCTGGGGCTGGTGCTTTTATGTTACAAGAAATAAACTGGGGCTTGGGGAAGTTCACTCCTCCTGGGGCCAACAGATTTCTGCCTACTGCCGGGAAAACACAATCAGGATTCTGTGGCAAAGGGCACAAGGCTTGGGGCACGCTGTCAGTCAGGCAATGGGCAGTGTCTGTTAACTAGCATCTCTCTCTTCAGATCTTTGCTTTCAGGATTTCTGTTTTTGTTTTATGTGTGTCTCTCATGAGCAGCATACAGTGAGTGGGATTGTGTGTTTTTGTGCCTGCTGATAATCTGTTAACTGGTGAGAGCAGCCCCTCTACTTCCTTTGTGATTACTAGCATTTAAATTTTTATTTCTAAATCTTATTTTGTGTGTTCTTGTTTTCTTTACTTTTAATTTTTAAAACCTAACCATGACCTCCTGGTTCATAGATTGATGCTCAACCACTGAGCAACACTGGCTGAGTTGGTGATTTAAAAAAAAAAATCTTGGTGGCATCTCCAGTCATATCTTCATTTTTTGTTCCCAATGTTGTATAGTATGTGTCAGTGATTTACTTATTTTATTAAGGCTTTTAAAAGAATTCATTCAACTTTTTGTTGCTTTCTGTATCATTACTTTCTGCTTTGTCTTTATTATTTGTTTTCTTCTACTCTCTTTGAGTTTCCTGGTGGTCTCTCCCTCAAGTCTTGAGTTGGAGGCTGGATTCATTTATTGCCAATCCTTCCTGTTTCCAATAAATGCTTTAAAGGCTATAATTTTTCCTCTTAGTTCACTTTAGCTTATTGTTATTCAGTTTTCAATATTTTATCATTTTCATGATAATGTTCTCTTCAGCCTATGTATTACCTAGAAATGAGTTTTTTAAGTTAACAAGCATATTGAATTTCCTTGGCCAACTTTTTATTGTTGGTTGCTAATTTTCCTATATTGGGATTAGAAAATGTGACGGAACGATATTGAGTCTGTGAAAAATGTAGACTTCCTTAATGGCCACGTGTGGTAATTTTTGAAATGTTCTACTTTTCACATTGAACTTGAAAACAATGGGTAACTTGATTGATTGATTTGCTACCTGGTTTTAAGAAAGTTTAATTAAAACTTCTCACTTTGTTTATAGATTTGTGACTTTTTCCTTACAGTTCTGCCAGATTTCCTTTGTACACTGAGTGGCCAGATTATGATGATCTCTGAACGCATAATCATCTGGCCACTCAGTGTGTGTGTGTGTGTGTGTGTGTGTGTGTGTGTGTGTTAGAGACATGGTGCATGAATTTGTGCATGGGTGGGGTCTGGCCAGCCTGGCCAGGGCGAGGGGACATGGGTGGTTGGCCGGCCTGCCTGGTCGAGGGGACAATTTGCACATTAGCCTTTTATTATATAGGATATACACTGAGTTGCCAAGTTATTATGTGCTCAGAGACCATAATAATCTAGCCACTCAGTGTATGTTTCACCAAAATAAATATAAGTTCATGATTAGCTTATCTTCTTGGCCGATGTTCCCTTTTGAGTGTGTTGGTAAGGGTTAGACTGCTGTTACACAAGACCCACAAAAAAAAAAAAACAGATTAAAAGGTCTACAGCCATCGTTCATGTGGGGTTCGGGAAGTGAGGAGCCGGGCAGGAGATGAGAGGGAGGGAAGAGAGTGAGGCTGGAGTATTTACTCCCTGTTCCTTCTTGGAGAGGTCCCTGCTGCTCTCCAGGACTCTTCACCAGCTCAGTCCCTCTCCCCCTCAGCCCGCAGCGAGGAGCCAGCGTGAAAGCCGCCCCAGAGCGCCGCCCTCTCTCTGCTGACTCCCCACACCCGGCTTTGTCACCAATCCCTTTGAAAATAAACTCTGGCCCACTTCCAGAGAGCATGCCCTCTGTTTCCTGTTGGGATCCTGAGGGATGCAGGCTGGCACGGTGTGTTTACAAGTCCTGGATTCTGAGTGCCTTTCGGCAAATGTGCACGCCCCCGTGCATGCTGGGCACAGCCTGCCACTTCCTGTTCACACTCTGCAGGCGCACTCCTCTGCCTGATCCCAGAGACTACGGAAGGCAGCGGATGGCAGAGACCTGCGCTAATGGCCCCAGACCGGGCAGCCCGTTCCTCCAGAGCACCAGGCGGCTGCAGGGCACCCCCTTGTCCCTTGTCCGTCTCAACACGGACTCAGCGTGGCCACTGGTCCGAAGGCCAGAGCTGACTCGCTCTGGACAAACTCAGCAGCGTGGGGTCATGGGGACCCGCCTTGGAGGATGCTTACTCCTTCAGATGGGTCCATACTTTCACCTAGTGCTCCTCGCCTTCTGCAGGACCAGGGGAGCCTGGCCCTTTAAGGTGGTGCTGCACATCTCTGCTCTGATTCCTTAGGTTCCGATTCTTCTCCATCTCACGCCCCTGTGCCTGGCTTGTTCCCCTTGTTTCCTCATTCCTGGGGAAATCCTCCGTCTGGGGCAGGCAGAGGGAACGGATCACTCCTCAGTTTACAGACCGGGCCCTGAGTTCAGAGCGGGAGGGGGGCGTGGGGGGGGGGGGGGGGGTGTCCGGCGGGGCTGGAATTTGAGCCTGGCTCTGTCTGGCTGTGGGGTGGAGGCTTTCCAGGGGAGGCGTGTGTAGGGGGCGGGGCGGGGCGGGGTGGGGGGCAGACATGGAGCCTGAGTGGAGGCCTGAGCAAAGGACAGTGCCACAGGTGCGGGGAAACCTTGATGCCAAACTGGGGCCCTCTCCTGGCCAGGCGGGGGCACAGCATGGGGTGGGGGCCAGGCCTCTGGATTCAACAGACTGAGATCTCCAACCAGTTCTGCCCCTTCCTGCTGTGTCCCTTGGGCCAGGGTCTGGGCCTGGGGGAGCAGTAATGAGGATGCACCCGGATTGTAAGGAAAGCTCACGGTCCGCAGGAGCTGCTGGGTCTGGGACTGCGCAGGCCCCTCTCTCCACGGCCTCTCTGGGCTGTGGCAGGTGAGGAGTCAGCCACCAGGGGGCCCTGCTGCCGCGGTCCACAGCACCGCCAGGCCCTGCACGTGCGCACCCATCCATTCATTCACTCATTCCTCCCTTCTCCCAGCCAACAGCTCCTGTGTCTCTTCCCGCTTGGCTTTGCTTTGGGAAGACGGCCTCGGGCGGGCGTCAGAGCCACAGAACTCTCGCTACGTGGATGGAATTCTGGAGAAGTTACCACCTAGAGCTCAGAGTGAATCATCAGGGAGACGCTGGGAAGAAAGCCCTCCCTCTAGGCCAAAGAGGGAGGTAAAGGGTGTCTCTCTGGCTTAACCCACAAGTTCAGTGGGAGGCAGTGTGGTCTGTGTTAACTCCCCCCGCCACCCCGACACTCCCGAAGAGAGTCACGGCATTCCCGAGCCTTGATCTCCTCGCCTGTCCCATGTGGTCATCCCAAGCTGTCATCTGTTCAATATTCCGTCTCCCCCCACCCTTGGAATAGCGGCCCTCTCCTGCTTTGGGGATCCCCCTGCCCCCAAACACCAATTCAGCCAGGGCTGTCATGGCTCCCACGGCAGGTGCACACCCAATCAGGGACAGGCCAATCAGGAACCTCCCCCGTTCTGTTCAGTTTTGTTTTGGGTCAGAACTGAGAGAATGGCTGCGGGCCGAGAAACTCAGGGGGCCACATGTCCTTCCTCAGGGCAGAGTCAGTCTGTAGAGAAAAAGGCGGGAGGGGGAGTTGGCGGTCCTGGGACAACGTGTGTCTCTGACTCCAGCGGTGTGGGGCCCGGGAGCTCTGCTCAGCATCTGGATGCCAACAGTCACCTGGCTGGATGCCAACAGTCACCTGGCTGGTTGGCAGTGGTGTTGACGATAGACTTTCTCTCGGGGAAGCGTATGGGATCAGAGGAGCAAATGGGCACCAAGAGCCAGCCCAGGGCCGGGCCCACTGCGGGCTTGGTAGGCATGAATTCCTTTCCCTTAAAGGGCACCCGGCTAGGATGGGTTGGCAGGACACCAGGAAGATGTGAGGCATCAGCACTCTGGATGTGATGTAACTTAGCAGCTCCTGGGAAACTAGAGTCAGGTGCCCTGGGACCCCGCAGAGCCCCACAGGAGACCAGAATGAATGCCCAAGCAGAGCATTTGGTGGGTAGAAAGAATGAGGCTAAGAATTCCTGCCCCATTCCTTTGGGGGGAGGGGGGAAGAGAAGTTGGCAGGAGTTGTCAACAGATATTCCCTCTGTGCCAGGGATATATATGCTGAAGTTTCTGGAGGTCCAGAGGATTGTTGCCAGAAAAGGCTTTCCAGAAAAGGGACATTTGAGCTGGGTTTTGTAGAATAAATACGAGTTTTCCAAACATGGAAAAGACACTGAGCTATCACTACCAATCAACCACTATTTGAACAGAGCTGATTTGTGTGAGGATTGAGATGGTCTGAGTTTGAATCCCGCCTCACATAAGCTTTAGACTCGTCTATGCTTCTGTCCCCCTGTCTGCAAAATAAGGAAAGAGGTTGTTTTTAGTGTTAAAGGAGATACTACATATATGTAAAGCAGTCAGAGCAATGTGGTGGCATGGTGGTTAAACACTTCATAAATGTTTAGCTTCCTGGGAAGAGCCTTTATGTTATCAAACCAGCCCCATCTCCTTAACATGATTACAGCTCTTGCCAGGGGCTGTGCCCCTAAGTTCCAAGCACAGTGCTAAATGCTCAGAATGCTCTGTCTCATGCAGTCCCCCCAGCAGCCCCAGGAGGTGAGTACAGTCACGTGCCACATCGCGATGTTTCAGTCACCAGTGGCTGCGTATGTGACAGCAGTCCCACACATTACAGCGGAGCTGAAAAACTCCTACCTCCTGGGGATGCTCTAGCCGTCCTAACGGCATAGCTGTCCCACTGCGTCTGTGGTGATGCTGGTGTAAATAAGCCTCCTGTACTGTCCCTCCTATGAACGTGTGACATAGAATCACGTGCAGCACCTAATACTTGATGAGGATCATAAACGGCTATGCTCCGCTGTGCTTTTTATCCTTATTTTATTGATTTTTTACAGAGAGAAAGGGAGGGGGAAAGTCAGAAACATCGATGAGAGAGAGACATCGATCAGCCACCTCCTGCACGCCCCCTACTGGAGTTGTGCCCACAAGCAAGGTACATGCCCCCGACTGGAATCAAACCTGAAACCTTTCAGTCCGCAGACCGGCGCTCAATCCACTGAGCCAAACCGGTCTCGGCTTTATCCTTATTTTAAAGTGTGCTCTTTCTACTTACCAACATGTGTGCTGTCCAGCAGTAGCTGTGTTACAGGAGCCTCATCTCATTCACTGGGCTTCTCCATTGCACCGTTTTCTTTTGTGCTTGATTTAACCTCGTGTTGTTTTGTGCAGCAACATGCAGTACAGGTTTGCAGCCTGAGAGCAACAGGCTTTGCCGTATCGCCTCGGGGTGCGCTAGGCCTGAGTCCAGACCATGTAGGCTTCTGTAAGCGCACTCCGTGATCACATGGTAACGAAATTACCTGTGAATTTCTCAGACTGTGCCCCCTTCCTCTTTTTTTATTTACGTTGATTTTTTTTTTTTTTAAAGAGAGAGAGTGGAAGAGAAGGGAGAAAGGAGTGGTGAGGAGACATGGATGTGAGAGAGACACATTGATGGGTTACCTCCCACACGGGCCAGCCCCTGACTGGGACTTTGACTGGGAATCGAACCCTTGACCCTTCGGTATATGGCCTATGCTCTACCACTGAGCCACACCAGTCGGGGGGTAGCCCCTCCTGAAGTAAGTGCGCAGGACTGCGCTGTATCCCCAAGGAGACAGGGGAACAGGCTCTGAGAGGCAGCGTGACCGAGCCAGCGTGCAGCACATAGAGGGGTCCATGGCCCGGGTTCTAGGCCCTGCGGGAGGAAGGGACTCTCTCAGGGCACAGCCCAGCAAGGGGCTGGGGCGCTGGCGTTTCTCATGAACCCACTCAAGGGCAGTAATTCGGTTGGGCAGGGTGCGGCTTGGTGTTTGCCCGGTTCTTTCTGACAACACGTCCCTTATGAACATCAGAGAACCAGGGAGGTCACTAAGGCAGTCCCACCGGAACCCTCTCCCACTCCGGGGCTGGGCAGGCTGGGGCTGCCTCGCCAGGGGAAGGACTAAGGAAAGGCTGGGCTGACACCCGCAGGGCGGGCCGGGATCCTCCTCCCAGCCTCAAGACCTGGCTGCACCCTTATTGCCGGCTCCTCCCCAACGGCCTGCCTGCAGCTTCCACCAAAGTCCTTGTAGAAAATTCCAGCCTCACCCGGCTGGCCACGCGGCCCCTGGACGGGGTTTTCCCAGCCCTGGGAGCAGCAGCGTGTCCCGGCGGCTGCAGCCCCAGGCTGTGGTGAGCGGCAGCCCCCGCATTCCCTGGTGGTGTCCCCGCCCCTCCTGGTCCCCAGGGCCACCGACTGGCCTTGACTCCTTGGGGATGGGCCAGCCGCCAGGGCTGCTGGTTCGGGACGTCCTGGCAAACAGGAAACGAGACAAAGGCGGCCCCTTATCGGGCCACGCATTCCTTTCAGGTGATGCCCAAAAGGCTGGGGACTCCGGTCCCCGGGGTCTGCCCACGGGGGGCAAGGCCCTGGCCTCCCCTCAGCGTGACTGGCCTCGGGTGTGGGGGAGGAAGATTCCACTGTGGGAGCCTCCACCCAGGCACAGCCTCTCTGGGCTCCCGGAAAGGCCAGGGCTCCCCACTGACATCTGTGCTTAGAGCAGTGGTTCTCAACCTTCCTAATGCCGGGACCCTTTAATACAGCTCCTCATGTTGTGGTGACCCCCAACCATAAAATTATTTTCGTTGCTACTTCCTAACAGTAATTTTGCTACTGTTGTGAATCGTAATGTAAATATCTGTGTTTTCCGATGGTCTTAGGCGACCCCTATGATGGGGTCGATGGACCCCGAAAGGGGTCGCGACCTACAGGTTGAGAACCTCTGGCTTAGAGGGATGGGCTGGTGTCCAGTCTCCGAGGCAAGGGGAGGAGAAAGACTGAGTCATGTCCACTCACCCAGTTCCCTAACGAGAATGTCGCTTTAGCCAGGGTCTCCGTGTGAGTACCAGGACCCACTAGTGAACCAGACCCAATCTCTCCTCGGGGGCCTAGCAGCCCAGGGAGGAGGGAGGAGACACCCAGCTGAGTGAAATCTGGGGTGAAAGGGCAGAGTGCAGGGGAGTTCAGGGAGGGGGTCTAAGCCACGCTAGGAACTTTGAGGTGGGTTGGGGACACAGCTGTTGTCCTCCACAGCTACTGTCCAGATGAAGGAAACCTGGAGCTGGCTTTGAAATGGGAGTGGGATGGGGACCAGGGGTGGGTGCAATGGAAGGTCTCTGGACTGGGGGGGAGAGCATGTGCAAATGCCCAGGGGTCTGCATTGTACTGGACATCGGAGGGGCGGGGAGGATGCTGGAGTTGCCTGAGCACCGGTGAAGCTGCTGGCCAGGCAGGGCCTTAGGGCCTTGAAAGCCAGGCTGAGCCTGGGAGCCTGGGCAGGTGGGTAGAGAGGGGGCTGGGAGAGGCAGGCTCAGCTCCGCCCCGGAACGAGAGGGGCCTCGCCTGGGTGGCTTGGAGAGGCTCATCTGCGGAGACAGAGGCTCAGTGTCTGTGGGGCTGTGCCCCCCTGCCTGCTGGGCACAGGCGCCAGTTCTGCTGATGGGTGGGTTGTCTGCCCCGCTCGGGCAGTGCCGAGTCAGCGTCTGAGAGGTGGTTCCCACGAGCTCCTGTCTCTCTGGGGGTCAAAGGTCGTGCCACCCATGGTCTGCCTCCCAGGGGTTGAGTGCCTAGGACCACTGACCATGAGGGCTGAGTGGAGACTGAGATGTGTAGGCCCCACCCCGCTGCCAACCAGCAAGACCTCAGGCCGTCCTTTCTGCTTTCTAACCCTACACCACCCACTCTGGCCCGAAGACCCAAGTTCTTCAAGTTTACCAATATTTTGTCTTTATTTTAAAACAGTGAAAAAAAATAAATATCTTTGGAGAGTAAGAGTACAGGGGTGGGGATGGGGTCGTG
Organism: Lasiurus cinereus; assembly: GCA_011751065.1. Lineage (NCBI taxonomy): Eukaryota > Metazoa > Chordata > Mammalia > Chiroptera > Vespertilionidae > Lasiurus > Lasiurus cinereus. The sequence continues at coordinate 2,822,980 of JAAGEH010000030.1, read as the reverse complement.
GGGCTGGAGACTTGGGAGTGTCCCGGCGTCAGTGGTCTTGCGTGGGGGTGCGGGGCCTGGGGTCTGCAGGCTGGTCCTCCCGGCCAGGTTCTGTCCCGTTCCCGCTGGGCGGGCTGGGGGCTCCACCAGCTTCGCCTGCCCTCAACTCCCAGGCGGGGCGCTGTGTCAGCGGAACCCTCGAGGATTAGGCCCTGGGCGCCTGCTGGTGTCCGGAGCACCATGTACAGGCCGGCGGCTGGGCCCGGGGCCCCTCCCCGCAGGGGGCTCTTCTGCCTGCTGGCCCGGCACAGTGGCCGCGGCCTCAGTGGTGAGCCATGTCCTCCATGCCCACGCGGCCCCAGACGCCCAGCACGAAGCTCTCGATGTCACACTCGTTGGCTCCACGCACGATACGGAAGTGGCCCTTCTCTCCCCAGGCTGGGCCCCACGAGTTGGCCGCCGTCTGGGAATGAGGAGGCGCATGAGCAGGGCAGGGAGAGGTGGAGGCGCAGGGAAGGGGACCGCGGCTGCCGGGCCCGAGCGCGGGGACTCACCCAGTATTTGAGCGTCCTTCCATCAGGCAGCGACTCCTCTCCCCACCTGCGGGCCAGACCGGGCAGGAGCAAGGGTGCTGATTGCACCTGCTTTCAGGGGCTGCACCCCCAGGCATTCCCTATCCAGGCCCCTGCTGCCTTGGGTCACCTGGGTACACCCTTAGGACGCAGGCAGGTCTCTGTCCTGTCTGCCCCTCCCTCGGTCTCCGCAGCTAAGTCTGTCTGCCTGCGCCCAGTGTGGCGGAGGATAACCGAGAGGTGTGCAGAAAAGGGGGACTGTGGGCCTCTGTCCTCCAGGAATCACCCGCCCCCCCATCCTGTGGACCATTTCTCTGGAACCTCACACTTCCGCCTGCCCTCCCTCCTCATTTGGGGAGCCAAGGAGGAGTGGGTGCCAGGGGCCAGAAGGAAGAGAGTCGGGGAATGTGGGTACCCTAGAGGCCCAAACTCCATGCAAAGAACTGTCATTGGTTGGACAAGTGACATCAGTCCCTCTGATGCCTCAGGTGGAGACACTGAAGGCTGGGGAGTGAGTCGCCCCGGGACAGAGCCGAGCAGGTGCTGAGACGGGGAGCGGTCAGCACTCCTGGATCCTTGTCTACGGCACTGGAGGGAAGCTCTCTCCTCACGTAGGGAAGGAGCAGTCCCTGGAAACCTTGGGTGTGACTACTAGGCTCAGCCCCTCCTCTTTGGGAGTCTCAGTTTCCTCCTCTTTGACACGGGGCTTTGTAGAGAGAAGGTCTGGATTCCGGACAGGCTCAGAGGCCACAGCGTAAGCTCGACTGCCCCAACCCCTCTGTCCCCCAAAGCCACTCACCCTGTGATCTTGACCGAATGGGTTCCGTGCCGGCGGTATCGCTCTGGCCTCCCGTGGCTCACCGGGGTGTGGCTGTAGATGCCACCCTCGTACAGGAAGAAGTCCTCGTGCACCTCCATGAGGGCTGTGGGCAGAGGGCAAGGTGGGGCCGGCTCAGCCGCCAGCACAGGCACCGAAACCTGAGTGCCTCCAGCCCGTGCCCAGCCCTGTCCTGCTGAAGCGCCCCTTCTGCCTGCTGACTGTCCTGCCCCCGTTCCCATTTCTGCCCGGAGAGGGTCCCCCTAGTGGGAGGGGAGAAGCCCCCTCCTCCCTTGGGGTTCTGCTGTATTGTTTCCAAGAATTGCTGCTCTCTCTGGCCAGAGCTGGAGGAGTGGCTGCTCTCTCTGCCCTTTCACTTCCACAGCCTCTCCTCCCCGGTGCTGCCCATGGGGCGGAGAAAGGGTCCCCCGGCTTCCGGCCCCAGTGGACCGGCTGGCAGAGGGGCCCCGTGGCATCGGGGGGGCAGGATGAAGGGTGCTCACTCACCTTGGACAGGGCCGTTCTCCATCAGCTCCTTCATGATCTCCGTCTCCTGCAGGTGGGAGGCGGGGAGGAGAGTATCCATCAGGCGAGAGGCTCCAGCCTTCCTGCTCTCTTCCTCGGCCCCTCACCCAAGGGCAGACTTACGCTGGAGCCGAGGCGGTAGGCAGGAGTGACCTGGTAGATGTCATTGGCGTGGACGTGGTGATTGGGGCAGCGGGCAGTGGCCTGGCGCTTGCCCCGACCCGTGGCCCGGCTGTGCATCATGCAGGGCGGCGCCCGGCCTGCCTCCGTCTTCTCCCGGCCCGAGAACGGGTAGCAGTGGTCGGACACCACCCTGGAGGGGCAGCCGGAGGGAGCAGGGCAGAGGGAGCTGGCGTTCCCCCAGGCCCCTGCACAGGCCCCCTCCCCTGCCCAATGGCCCTGCCGCTCACCCTCGCCGTCGCAGGAACCACCAGGCGCCGTCCAGGTGCCCCCCGCGGCAGCCCCGCTGGTGGTGCTTGTCACAGGACAGCAGATTCTGGGGCGACAGGACCGGAGTCATGTGCCCCAGAGAGTGGATGGAGACGCGATCGGATGCCACGGCTGGTGAAGGAGCAGAAGGGCCGTCAGCGGGCTCAGGCCTCGGCCCCCCTTCCCACCGAGCCGGCCCCCGTGCGCACCTGCCGTGGAGAAGGCCCAGGAGCCCGCACAGTTGCCCTGGTCCAGAGGCTCGTGGATCAGGTTGGGCCACTTCTCGGAGGCCTCAAAGGCCGTGGGCAGCACCTCTCCGGGGACCAGCATTGTCTGCAAGACAAAGTCACTTGGCCTGTGGCTGTGCCCCTCAGCGGCCTGCTGGCACTGGGGGGCCACCAGGAGACCGGGGCCTTCTGCAGTTTGACCTTGAGCCTCTGGAGGAAGGATTCCCGCATCCTCCACGCTGACTCAGTGCAGCCCAAGCACCGCCGGGTGCCGCCTGGTGCCAGGTGGAGGCCGCCAGTCCTGAGGCCCGGCCAGAGCCATCCTGCTTTTCTCCTCGGCCCCTGCCTCACGCCTCCTCCTCTGCACCTTTCAGTCTGTCACATCCTCCTTCCCACCAGGACCTTGGGCTTCAGGCCACTCAGGGCAGGGGCGGGAAGGAGCAGGCAGGTCCTGTGACCGAGCAGGCTGCCAAGGCAAATAGCAGGAGGCAAACAGCAGAGGCCTGGGGCGGGGCAGGGTCTGCTCACCCGAGCCTTGAGCTGAAGTCCCTCTTCAGACAGGGCCGCTCCAGCTGGCCCCGGCCTCCGCCCGGCCCACCACTGCCAGGGGGAGCCTCCAGCCCGTGCCCAGCCCTGTCCTGCTGAAGTGCCCCTTCCGCCTGCTGACTGTCCTGCCCCGCTTCCCATTTCTGCCCGGTGAGGGGTCCCCCTAGTGGGAGGGGAGAAGCCCCCTCCTCCCTTGGGGTTCTGCTGTGTTGTTTCCGAGAATTGCTGCTCTCTCTGGCCAGAGCTGGAGGAGTGGCTGTTTTCTCTTCCCAAAATACCAAGGTGACCTCCTGGCCACTTGAGCCCTGACCCTGCCGTCCTGGGACCAACAGCATTTTTCCCAGGCTGGGGAGGCCACGCAGGGGCTCGGGCTGGAAGCACAACACCCAGACTTGGGACACCAGTTCTTCTAGCGCAGCCCATCTCGTTAGAGGCCAGAACTGACGGCCGGGGACGAACGGGACACAGGGTGCCAGGATCCCTGGCATCTTAGGCCAGGAGAGGGCGGGACTGTGCACAAGGAAGGACTTACGTGAATCTCGTTCATGCTGGTGACCGAGGGAGGTGGGCGGAGGGTACCCAGGCGATAGCGGATGCCCTCATCCAGGGTCATGCCCCAGAAGGCACTGTGGTTCCCAGCCCGCCACCTGGGGGAGAGAAGGGGTGGAAGGGACAGACTAAGGCTGGGGGTCCTGGAGGTACCTGCGTGTTCATGGGAGAGATACATACTGGCTGATAAACCTCTTCCTCCTAAATGTGATCCGCATGTGGACGTGCCTGGCGGGACACGCATCTCGGGCGGAATGTGTGTGTGCACCAGGGCATGGCAGGGCCTCTTACCCGTAGTTGCCCCGGTTGATGGCGTTGATCATGTTTAGGTCCACCAGGCATGGCTCCTCATCACACTCCCACTGCCCGTGCTCCTGGCAGGTGCTGGGGGACAGGGGGAGGAAGAAGGGAGGGACGCTGAGCAGCCTCTGAAGGGAAGAGGCCTTGGAGCTTGACCTGGGCCTGAGATTCTGAACCAGCATCTACGACAAGACCCTCAGAGGATCCCATTCAGCCTGCGCGGTTTAAAATATCAGCTTCAAGTTCACGATTCTCAAGTTTATATCCCCCGGGTCTCTCCCTAAACGCCCTCAGCCCAGTGTCTATCCACGGGTCAAACGTAAACATCCCGAATTGGTCTCCCCTTCTCCCATGTCTGTCCCCAAAGCAGCCGCTCCATCCTTTCCAGGGCTCAGGCCCAAAGCCTGACTTTCCCTTAGTTACCGATCTAATTCAATGGCAAATCCTGCCGCTCTTCCTTAAAAACGCATCCGGAATCCAAACCACGTCTCATTCAGTCATCTTTCACCTGGATTATGCTGCAGTCTCCTCGCTCTTCTCCCCACTTCTACCCTGCACCCCCCTTTCAGTATATTTTTTTAGCACAGCTGCCTGTGAACCCAAGTCAGATGGTGTCATTCCTCTGCCCCAAACCCGTTACTGGCCTCACATCACCGAAGAAGAGCCACAGTCCTTACGGTGCCAGCAGGCCCGGCATGATCTGTATCTTTGTCCGCTCTCCGACCCCTTCCTCTGCCAGACGGGCCCTCTGACTCCACCCCACCCATGCTCCTGCCCCAGGGCCTTTGAACTGTTGTTCTTCCTCCATCATCCCATGGCTCACTCATTTCATAGGTCACCTGCTCAGGGAGGCCTGCCCTGGCCACCCTCGCTTACAATTCCCCATCCTCCGCTCCTCCTGTGTCTCTTCCCTGTTTTATTTTTACCCTTCGCATGCCATCACTATCTGGCATATGACACAGTTAGTTATTTATATTGCTTATACCTGCTTCCTCACACACTCTAAGGTCCTCAAGGGCAAGTGATTGGGTAGCGAAGAGTGCCTACAAAACTAGCACCTAGCACATAGCAGGCACCCGGTAAATATTTGTTGAATGGATGGATGAAGTGACTAAGCAGAGTCTGAAATTCAAATCCTGGGTTCCAGTCACATGACCAGGCACGTGACCTCGGGTAAGTTAAACTAGTCTGTGGATTGAGGGCAATCATAGCACCACCTTTCAGGGATGCAATGGCAGCGTGCAGAGCGTGCAGTGCAAGGCTGGGCCTGTCTGAGGTCCTCCAGGATCGTCATTGACCATTCTTGTTCTCATTACAGGGACCCAGCCCCGCCCCTCTGGGGTTTCAGATCAGATCCACCTGGCCCTTCTGGAGGTGTAAACATCATCTCCAACTTCAAATGGTCAAGCTGCCTTCCCACACCCGCTCCGGCCCTAACATTCTCAACTCCAATCACGCACCCTATCCACAGGTGTTTAAGCCAGAACTCAGCCCCCCTTTCCCCCACACAGGCCTCCTCCATCAGCAGGTCTAGGAAGCCACACCACAAAAGGCTCTGAGTCTGCCTGCCTGTCCCCTTCCTCTGACACCTCTTACGGACCAGGCTCCCTGCCTTCTCATGATCCCTGCACACACCCCTTTCTGAGCCAGAGAGATCTTTGAAGAAGATCAGCTGGCCAGCAAATCAGGGGATGTGTTCTCTAAGTGGCTTCCCACAACACGTGGAACAAAATACAAAATCCTGCTGAGACCGGTTTGGCTCAGTGGATAGAGCGTCAGCCTGCAGACTGAAAGGTCCCGGGTTCAATTCTGGTTGGGGGCATGTACCTTGCTTGCGGGCACATCTCCAGTGTGGGGCGTGCAGGAGGCGGCTGATTGATGTTTCTCTCTCATCGATGTTTCTGACTTTCTATCCCTCTCCCTTCCTCTCTATAAAAAAATCAATAAAATATATTTAAAAAAATACAAAATCCTTGCCACAGCTCATGAGACTCGCAGGAAGTGGCCCGCACCTCCCGGGGCCTCTCTGTCCGTTTCACTGCTCAGGCTGCAGCGCTGGGTCCTTCCCACACACTGCACCCCGGCCTTCCCACACGCTGTTCCTCCCCTGTCCCTCCGGGGCCTCTCATCTCCCTGATATCAGCACAAATGTCCTTTCCTGAGCGGCCCTCCCTCAACCCCACCACACTCTAAACTGAGGTCCCCCTTATTCTCTCTTTTCCCCTCCTGCCTATGCGAGGTTGCAATGATACGTGCCTACAAGCCTGGGTGGGGGGCCGGGGGGTGAGGGGGGAGGGACCTGAGTTCTGCTTGTGGGTCTGGTTCTTCCCCACTAGCCTGGAAACTCCAAGGACAGGACCTGTGGTGCATTCTGGCTGCACTTAGTAGGTCTTTAAAAAATAGGTGTCGACTGAACAGTTGAATTCTATGAATTCTCCCGGTCTTTTACAAGCTCTTAACTCTGCTATTACAGGATGCTAAATTGCCTTCCTTCCAAGCCCGCCCAAGGCTCCCCGCCTCCAATGTTGCCTTTTAAGGAGCCTCAAGGGGAACCAAGAAAGACCCAGTATGGCTGGGCTCTCCAGTCCCAGGAGGGGCGGGCACTGTCAGGGAGGCCCGAGGGGACTGCAGGGACAGGAGGCTTCCCTCCTCCTCCCCTCCCCCCTGGGACTCTCTCACCGCACCCCTCATCCCTCGAGAACTCACACAGCCTGGAAGGCCCCGGCGCTGCCCACACCCTCCCTCAGGTGTCCCAAGCACAGGGAGACAGCTGTTCAGAGCTGGCCTGGGTGGGCAGTGGGCTGGTCAGTCTTGGCTTGCACCTCCCCTTTGCCCCTAGGGCTGCCCAAGCAGGTCTGGACCGGACTGATGACAACAGATCCCAGCATTCCAGAGAAGGTTTGGGGTGGCCAGGCCCAGGGACAGGCTTGGAGAAAGTGTTAACCCTTCAGTGTCCAGAGGTATCCTATCCGGACTGGCAGAATCATGCAGGTGCACTCCATCTTTCTGAACACATACAAGCAGTTCACATACACAGACACATACATATACACACACACACACTCACACACACATACACACACACACACACACACACACTCTCTCTCTCTCACCCGGGCACACTCTGGCCTCGCACCCCTCACACCAGTGAGGCAATGGAAACAGCTTATGCGTAATGCATTCCAAAAAGTTTCCTTCTCTCTGGGGCCTCCCAGCCAAAGAGGGCAGGGGGCGGAGAGGGTGCAGGGCCTCCTCCTTTTGAGTCACAGGGTCCCCCTTATTTCCATGAAGGCTTCCGACCCACCCCATCTCCACTTCGCCTCTCAGGCTTCAGATTAAATGGCAGAGCACCCCTGACCCCGCCATCCTCCTGCCGGAATGGAACGGAGGAGGTGAAGGAGGGAGAGGAGCCACATTCCAGGGGAGGCCCTGCTGCAGGCTGGCTGACCTCCAGCGCAGCCACCCCTGACCCTCATCCGGTCCAGGGCAGCGGATGCTGCAGTCAGAGGTTTCCTTCCTGGCGCCCCCTTCTCAGACTCTCCCGTGACCTGGAGAAAGGCCAGGGGTGGGGTGGGGGGAGGCCGCAGCCCAGCCCAAGCGAGGAGGGGCCGGGAATGACTCCCAGCTCAGGGCCCCGCCTGGAGTCAGGTACCTGTGGTTGGTCACCCCAGGGGAATGTTGTCAGAATGTTGTTTCTAGACGAGGACAGGGTTCGTGGGAAAATCCCCATGTTTCAGATGAGGAAACTGAGGCTCCAAGGAGGAAACGGGCCTGCCCCCAGCAAGTGAGTGACAGGGAGAGGGGTTGACCCAAGTCTGTCAGCTACGAAGCCCACAGGGGTGCCTCTCCAAGCCCCGAACACTCACCAACGGTTACAGTTGTCCCAGTAGGTTCCTAAGATGGGGTAGATGCGACCCCCGTGCATGCATCCTGGAGGGAGGGAAGAGGAGAAGGACAAGGCGGAACTGAGGCCAGAGATGATGGGCTGCGATGGCCAAGTTCTTAAAGGTCCGGTGTCCCCCACCCACCCCCACACACACCCCAGCCCTCACGCAAACTAAAGTCAAACTATAACGTAAGACCCTCCTGCAGGGTCACCCAGCCCCGGCTCTTAGTAAGTTCATCAGGGGCTCCCCCTTAGCTCCTTCTTGCTCCACTTTCTGCCAGCCACAGCATTCCGGGGATGCTTCGCATGTAAGCGAGTTGGAATTTGGGGACCCGGAATGGGGGTGGAGGGGACAGCGATCCATGGGGAATCTGAGGCCCAGAGAAGGCAAGGGACTCACTAAAATAATACGGCACTTGGGATGACAACCCCCCTCTGCCTTCTCACATCCACAGTCCCATGGAACTGTGGGAAGGAATTCCCCTGGAGCAGGGCAAGTGCCCGGGCGGGCGAGGACGGTGGCGGGGGCAGAGGCAGCGCCCAGGTGTGGCCGGCCACCGGGGGGACAGAATCCCGGGGGAGGCCGAGGACGGGCTAAGATGACCCTGACCAGCCCCTGAGCTTTATCAACCTGAGTGTGAGTCAACGGGCGGGGCTGGCACCTTCCTGGCCAGAATCTGGAAGCAGGACTGGGAGAAAGGGCAGGAAGCGCCCCTTCCCCGGGCAGGCCACCGAGAACCCCACCGACCAAGGGCCTTCCCTTCTCTGGTGCAGTCTCGCTGCAGAGGTTCGGGCTAGACAGAGGGGGGACTTCCCAGAGGCACAGGCAGCGAGGTGGGGTCTCTCTCCCAGACCCACCGAGCCTCCCTGGACATGTCCCTGCAGCAGCCTTGCTCCTGAGCCTGGCTGAGGGTGAGGCTGGAAAGCGACCTCCCCTCCTCCCCGCCCGGGCCGAGGGCGCCCACCTCGGCTGGGGGGCAGCGGGGGCGGCACCCCGAGGCAGAAGTCCCAGAAGTCGGGGCAGCAATCGGAGACGGTCCGGTTGCAGAAGAGGTCGCAGTAGCAGGTGGCTCCCAGGTAGGGCAGGGCGCAGTGGTCGTCGCGGCCCCGGCAGCACAGGTCGCGCTCCTGGCAGTACCGGCCGCCCGCGTCCCGGATGCCCCGCAGGTGCAGCGGGGGAGCCAGCTCGCGCCGCCCCCGGCCCCGCCGGGCGCCCAGGGCCCCCTCCGCCGCCAGCAGCAGCCACAGCAGCAGCCGCGGTGGGCATCTCCACATGGTGCTCCTGGTCCCGGGGGGCGGGGGGGCAGAGGTCAGGGGTGCGGGGGGCGGGCAGCAGAGACGCCCTGGCACCCAGGGATGAGCCCCAGCTCCTGGGACGGAGCCCGAGGGCGCTCGGCCGGGTCAGGGACCTGCTTCCTGCGCCCCGCGCCGGGCCGGGCAGCGCAGCCACGTTGATGGCTCTGGCTCACGGGGAGAGGGGGCCGGGCCGGCGGGGGGCGCAGGCAGCCCCTCCCTGACTCGCCGGGGACCCTGGAGGGCAGGAGGTGGGGTGGGCACTCCTGGCCCCTCCTGGCCCGGGCCCCTCGGCCGCTGCCTCCGCCTCCATCCCCGTGGGTCCGCGGTCTGTCCTCCGGGTCCCGCGGGCGCTCCAGCCCCTTCTCGGCATCTGTCAGTCCCTCTGCCCGCTCCCTCCGCCTCCCCGCCTCGTCTACACCCTCTCCCCGCGGATGGGGAGCGCCCCTACCTGATGAGGGGTGTGGGCTGGCCCGGGTTGCCCCACGCACCGCCTCCGGACTCTGGTGACCGCACTCCTGTGACCGCTGGACACTCAAAGTCAAGTGAGGAGCGCGGGGCGGGACCGCTTTTTGTACCGCCCCCCCTCCCCCCCGGAGCCGCGCCCCCGCCCCCCGCCCCGCCAGCGGCCGCCGCGGGAGGGGCCGCGCCCGCACCTGGGGCAGCTCAGCGGGGCTGGCGGGGGGCGCGGGGGCCGGGCCAGCTCGCCTGGTCTCCGGGGAAAGCTGTTCCCTTGGGCGGCGGGACTCCATCCGAAAGGGAAAGGGCTGCGGTCTGACCCTGGCCAGCCTTCCCCGCGTGGGTCCCGGGCTCCCCGGAGGGAGGAGGCAGGGGCCCGGAGCTCCGAGTTGGGCACCTCCGTTTGGGAAATAATGGGGTGCCCGCGGCAAACCGCTCTCGGGCCCCCTTCTGAAGCCTCAGGGGTAGAAGCAGCCCGCACACCCCGGCACAGTGGCCCCTAGGCCGGCCGCGGCAGCCACCTCCTTCCTCGGAATGACTGGAATCCGGACAAGGATGGCTGCGGATTCCTGAGGGGTGAGGCGGGGTGCCCAAGGGGCTGCCTCCTTGCCCTCCAACCCCTCCTTGGGGCTGCCCGGCACGGCCCCCTCTACCAACCCGGAGGGCATCCTGGCTGGCACCTGCGCTCCTCCAGGGCCCCATGGCAAGAGTCCTGACAGCTGGCGCCCTCCCCCTGCCCCAGAACCCTCCTTCCTGCCCCGGGGCATAAACCCTTCCTTTGCCCGGGCTGGCCTGGGCCCCAAACAATGGGGCTTCTGTCCCGCCAGGCCCGCTGTCACCTTTTACCTCGCCAATTGCACAAGCCCTGTCTTCCAGGCGGCTGGGTTCCGGCCAGAGGCCTCTGGCTGCAGGCAGGAGGGAAGAGCCTCCACCTGGACAGGCCCCCCCCTCCCCGGGCCGGGCCTCAGAGTGCCCCTGGGGAAAGGGCGTGGGAGGCCAACTGAGCACCCAGCTTGGGGATTCCCTTTGCCCTCTTGCTGACCCCCCCCCACATCCCTCCCCCTAGGGCATCCCCAGCTGGCCACGAGGGGGAGGGGAGGGACCAGGACAAATAGGCATCTGTGCCTGGGTTACCCCCTGCCGGGCAGTGAGTCACCAATGGGATCCTGCCCTGGTGGAGAGGGGGGTGGAGAATGGGGGAATGATGTCCCGAAGCCCCAGCCTTGGCACTGCCACACCGGGGACTGGCCCATCCGCTCCCTGCGGGGACCTGGGACTAAGGCTCGGTGGGAAACTGAGGCTCAGAGGTCCACTGTATCTGAGGTCACAGAGCCAGACCGCAGGCTCCCTGCCTGCCCCCACTCGGGTCCTTTCCTTCCAGTCACCGGTAGTCACCCAGCACAGGTCTCAACACCTTCCTGGCTGAAAAGCCCTTTTCCGCCATCTCACCTCCAGCCACCTTTCTGCCTGACCTCTCCGTGTTGGTAAAGGTCACATCCGCAGGGGAGGTGTGCCCACCTCCATAGACCTGTTTCTGTGTGTTCCTGGACTGAGGGCTGGCCCAGCGGGGACATTTGGCCTGTCCTTTGCCTCAGGTCACACTCTGAAGGCCACCCCTTGAAGTCTGTGTTGTGTGTGTGTAGCTGTGCTTGTGGGGTGTTTCTGCTTGAGGGTGTGTGCCTGAGACTGTCTGTCTGCTCTGTGCCTGTGCATCTGCCCAGATGCTGCTCCTGTGCTGGTCACGGGTCAGCCTGTCTTCGTGCCAGTGTATTGGTACCTCTGTTGTTGTGCTTGTTGGCAGGTGTGCCTGTGTGCATAGCTGTGTGACTGTCCCTATCTGTGCCTGCCTACTTACTAGGTGTCTGTGTATCTGTGTCTATTTGGGGGTTTGGGCTGCCTGCCTGTCCTTGCCTGTCTGTCCATCTGTGCATAGGAGGCAGGGACATAGAGCAAGAGATCACACAGCCAAGAGCGTGGCCTGTGTGTGTGTGTGTAGGGGGGGTGGGGAGTCTCTTCTCAGCACTGAGCTTGGCGCTGAACCCACTGGAACCTCGTGACTCACTGGGCTGCTTAGCCAGAGAGAGGAAAAGGGCAGGGCTTGGGAGGGGGCTGGAACCCCACTTTCCTTTTCCATGGCCTCCTCCTTCCTGGTGACTCACTCCCTGACTTGTTCTTGTCCCACAGCCTGAGGCAGAGAGAGCGACAGGTGAGGAGACACAGCAGGACGCACACAGCAAGGGGAGGGCTGGCTCCTGAGGGGCAGGTGGCCGGCCACTGCTGCCTCCCAGTGACTCTGGCAGACCCTGCCCCTCATGGGCCGTGCTTTTCCATCTGTACCCAGATACTCCCTTGGGGTCCTCTCACGCTCTTTTCTTTCTACAAAGGTGTGGGGGGGTGAAACTAAAAAGGGACAATGACATTCCTAAGGTCACACAGCAGAGGCCAGTCTCCTCTCTCCTCTCCAGAAGTCCAGGGCTACCCCTCCCCGCTGACAGCTGCTCTGGGTGCTCAGAATGGGCCATTCTCCCCTGGAAGCTGAGCAGAGAGCCCCTTGGGAAGACAAAGACCCATTGTCCTCGGCTCACCCCCGTGATGGAGGACCCCCTCCTTGAGGCCTGGAGGCTCAGATGCTTGGGTCCCAAATGGCACTCCAGTTCAGGCTGGGAGTCTCTCGCATCCCACTGGTCAGCTGGACGTGCCCAGAACTGGGAGCAGTGATACCTGGGACTAAGAGTGAGATCCGGGCCAGGGGAACATGGTGGGTGTTGGCCCATGTCGTGACACGTCGGGTTCCTGGGGCTGTTGGGTGCGTTGCCTTACAAAAGTGCTGCCCGCAGGGCTGCGTGACAGGCAGACTGCTGCTCTGCGGTGGCATGCTGGGGCTTGTGGCAGACGAGATTAGGGGTCACATGGAAGTGCGCAGTGCACAGCGGTGGCATGCCTTACGCACTGATTCCCTCATTCATTCAGCACCTATCTGCCCAGCATTCACTGCGTGCAGGCTCTGGGCTAGGGGCTGAGTGCTCAGGGTTGAGCCACACAGACATGGGCTCTGCTCTCGTGAAATCTGCCAATGAATGGGGAGACAGACAAATAAAGGAGCGAAGATTCCAAGGAGCCATTCCACCGTGCGCAGTGCTGTGAAGATGTGTACAAGCACAGGAGCCTGGAGCATGGAGCGGGGCCAGGTCTCGGAGAGGAGATGGCAGCTGAGCTGAGACCTGCAGGCCGAGGAGGCGGCGGCTCCTGGAACCCAGGGGAGGTGGGCCCGGAAGCACAGTCGGCATGAGCACAAGCCTGAGGCCGGGCACAGGTTGGTCTGTTTGAGAAACAGAAGAAAACTCAGCGTGGCTGCACCACAGTGAACAAGTGGCGGGAGGAGCAAGAGGGGCTGGGAGGTGGGCTGGGGCCCATGGGGCAGGGCCCTGGGGCAGGAGCAAGCAACTGGGATGGACTTCTAACAGCCGAGAGATGTCCCAAGCGCAAGAGCCCACTCGGGCCGCTCTGCAGATTACAAGGCCAAAATGGAGTCAGAGAGGCCAGGTAGGTGGCCAGGGTAACCCAGACTAGAGACACGGAGGCTTGAAGGAGGGTGGTGGCCATGGGAACCAAGAGAAGCGGGCCTATTCGAGACCTGTTCTGAAGGTGGAATTCAGTGCTTGCTGAAGGATCAGCTGTGGTGGGCGAGAGAGAGAGAGAGAGAGGAGAAACGAAAGAGGATTCTGGGTGTCTAGCCTGCTGGGTGCAGATGCTCTGCTCCCCGCCACTGAGAGGCGGAGGCTCTTTCCCTCCCTGGAATCTGAGCAGGCTGGGGGTGTGCTTGGACCAGGGAATACTGAGTAGCCAGTACGATGTGCCCATGCTGATTTCCAGCTCAGACTGGAAAAGAGGGAGGGGGGCTGAGCCTGGGAGGCTCCCATACAGGAAGTTGGGCAGAGAGGAAGAATGATACATAGACGGATTGCGATGGCCTGAAGAAGGAGGAAGACAGGCGGGAGAGCTACAGGAGCCCGGAGAAGGGAGTGTTTCAGGGAAAGTGCTGGCCAGCGAGGAATACTGTCCAAAGGCTGTACCGAGAAGTGTGCAGTCCATTTGGCAACAAGGAGGCTAGGGCCACCTTGATCCGAGCCTTGTTAGTGGCAGAGTGCGTACGGAAGCTGGATGGGAAAGGCTGGACCAGCACAGGGGAGCTGATGAATGGGAGAAAACTTTCTAGAACGTTTCAGAGCAAAGGGACGCAGAGAAATGGGGCAATGGCTGGGAATAGAGGGGTCAAGAGCGGGTTTTGTCCAAATATGAGGATATGACACTGGGTCTCTGTGTCAAGGGCAATGCCCTGTAGGAGGGGGAGAACTGATGATACGGAGGGAGGGGTTACACAAGAGCCATATCCTTGGTGAAGATGGGGGTACTCAGAGCACAGGAAGACAGAGCAGGCCTTTGATGGAAGTGAGACGAAGTGACGGGGAAGGGGGGGAATAGAGGGATGGAGAAAGTGGAGGATCAAGGATCAGGGGTGACATCCCTGTCACAGTGGAGGCCACTAGAGAAACAGTAGGATTGCCTGAGTGTGGAGTGGCCATTTGCAGTTGCTGACTATGAATCTGCAATGACTTTGGTCTGCCGGTTGGTGTGATGGCCTGCCCCAGGTCACACAGCTCAGGGGTGGAAGGGGATCAGGAGCCCAAGCCCGGACCCTGCCTCTGCAGAAGCTAAACTCCTCAGGTCCAAACTGACTCTCACCCTGGGCATTGTGTGTGGTCCTCGTGTGGGTGAGCCTGGGGAAATGCAGGAAAAAGAAACACAGCTTTCCCTTCTCTGTAATGTTTGTGCATCATGGGTGCTCTGGGGCCAGTTGAACACAAAGGGCCCTTAAGTGCTGCTTCCTTGAGAAGTCTATTTGCTGAACAATGACACCATTTCCCATCTCCATCCATATCTAAATTGCTAGTTTCTTTCAACCCCAGGCCAGGAATGCTGGGATATTTGGAGTTAATGGCTGCCCCATCTCTTAATAGGCTGCCTTCCTTCAATTCAGCATCACTTTCACTAAAGAAACTGCCCCCAGGAATCGAAAGCTTGGTGTTATCAGCAGCAAACATCTTAGAAAACTGGTAGTATCTTCTAGTGACTATTTACAGAAATATTTCCAAGTCCTGATCTTCCCAGCCAGGGATGTTAATAAATAGGTCTTGGAAAGTACAGGAAGCTCTTCCATGGCTTCAAGCACGTTTTACACTTTTACCTTTGAATCCCTAAGCAGAAAGTGAAAAGGTCCCCATAGTTGAAATTGCCAAAGGGACAGGGAAAAGGGTGGAGATAGAAGAAGGTAAAGGGGATAAATGGTGATGGAAGGAGACTTGACTTGGTGATAAACACACAATGCAACATACAGATGATGTGTTGTAGAACTGTGCACCTGAAACCTATATAATTTCATTAACCAACTAGAGGCCCAGTCCACAGAATTTGTGCATGGGGGTGGGGGGAGTGTATCCTTCAGCCCAGCCTATACCCTCTCTAATCTAGGACCCCTCAAGGGATGTCTGACTGCCCGTTTAGGCCCGATCCTACCAGGATCAGGTGTAAACGGGCAGTTGGACATCCCTCTCACAATCCAGGACTGATGACTCCCAAATGCTTGCCTGCCTGCCTTCCTGATTGCTCCCTAAACACTCCCCTGCCAGCCTGATTGATGCCTAACTACTCCCCTGCCAGCCTGTTTGCCCCTAACTGCCCTCCCCTGCAGGCCTTTTCACCCCTAACTGCCCTCCCCTGCAGGCCTGGTCACCCCTAACTGCCCTCCCTTACAGGCCTGGTCCCTCCCAACTGCCCTCCCCTGAAGGTCTGGGTCCCCGCCAACTGCCCTTCCCTGCAGGCCCAGTCACCCCCAACTTCCCTCCTCTTCTGGCCTGGTCACCCCTAACTGCCCTCCCCTACAGGCTTGATCATCCCCAACTGCCCTCCCTTGCAGGCCTGGTCCCTCCCAACTGCCTTCCTCTGCTGGCCATCTTCTGTCCACATGGGGGCAGCCATCTTGTGTTTTGGAGAGATAGTGAAATTGCATATTACTTTTTTATTAGATAGGATAGAGGCCTGATGCATGGGTAGGGGCCAGCTGTTTTGCCCTGAATGGTGTACCGGATCAGAGTAGGGGTTCCCTTGGGGTATGGGGTGGCCTGAGCGAGGGGCCTGTGGTGATTTGCAGGCCAGCCACATCCCCCCAGTGACTCAAGCGGAGGCCCTGGCATCTGGGACTTATTTATCTTTTATAATTGAAACTTTGTAGCCTTGAGTGGAGCCAAGTCTCTGCTCTTTCCAGCTCTGTGGCTACTGCCATTTCTGGGGGATTTATTTATGTTCTATAATGAAATTTTGTAGTCTTGAGTGGAGGCCTGGGCCCGGGAGGGTGTGCAGAAATCTTGGCTTCCTCCATTGCCAAGGAAACCCAAGCCTCCTGCTTGCTCGGTGTCTGTAGCCATCTTGGTTGGGTTAATTTGCATGCTTGTTCCTGATTGGCTGGTGGGCATGGCTTATGGGTGTAGTGAAGTGATGGTTAATTTGCATATTTTAATATTAGATAGGATGTCACCCCAATAAATTCAATAAAAATTAAGATAAAAAGACCCCAATAGTTGGGTGACTACTAATCCAATTAGACACTTTTAAGAGCTGGGTCCTCAGGGGAAAATACTGTAATGTGACTTTAGTGGTTGCAATGGGTTGAATCCCAAAAAAAGGTATGCCCATGTCCTAATCCCTGAAACCTATGAATGTTACCTTATTTGGAAAGAGTCCTTGCAGATGTAATTAAGGATCTGGGGGAGGGGGGAGTGGGGGCAGATCCACTGACAAGTGTCCTTATAAGGGACACACAGGGGACACAGAGGAGGAGGAAGTCCAGTGACCACAGATGCAGAAATTGGAGTGATGTGGCCACAAGCCACGGAACACCTGGAGCCACCAGAAGCTGGAGGAGGCAAGAAACAGATCCTCCTCGAGGGCCTCATAGAGAGAACAACCCTGCATAGAAACCTTGATTTTGAACTTCTGGCCTCCAGAACCATGAAAAAATAAATTTCTGTTGTTTTAAGTAGCCAAGTTTACTAAAAAATAGTTGGTTCTGAGTTCAATTTATTGAAATTTACCCCAATGATACAACATTCTAATTTGGTTTTATTTTTGCCCTTCCAGTTACCAAATGTTAAGGTTGGATGAGTAAAGCCAGCTTTCTACTTAACTTCTGGGTTTGCTATTTAAAATGCTATTTACCCTTATAACCTTAGCCCTTCATATTTCTTTGTCTTTATTCTTCTATACTCAGATTTTTCTCACTTATTGTACAAAGAAATTGTGACGTATATTTTCCTGTAATTTGATTTTGGAATGCTGTCACCTTATATAGTGAGTTTTTTCAAAATATAATTTTCTTCCAATTAAAAAAAAAAAGTAGGCAAGTTTGAGGTGGTTTGTTACGGCAGCCCTAGGAAACGAATACAGAGGTCTTCTATTTCAAGGTTTTATAGGCCTGAGAGCTACGTGTCCATTGGAATGTGCCAAATTCAAGGCCATGTATATAGAGTGAGCCCGAATACAGCTACTCATGTTGGGAAAAGCAGAACCAACTGGCTCAGACCAATCTACTCACCTAAAGTGGCTCAACCACTCATCTGCAGTGGTGAGGGCCCAATATCGAGGTCAAGAGCGCAGTCAGTAGACAGACAGAAAAGCTTCAGATCCTGGCTTCCTCTCTCAGTGACTGTGAAACCTGGGGCGAGTTTGTTAAGCTCTCTGTGCCTCGGTTTCTCCCTGTGTAAAATGGGGGCACTAACAGTCCCTACCTGCAAGGGAGTTGTGAGGATCATGAGACTTAATATACAGAAAGCATTTGGGGTCAGCAATGTTCCGCTATTATTAAATGACCCAAATCAAAAAGGCCACAATGCGCTCAGAATAGCCAAGAAGACACAGAAGTGCCGAAAACGACATCAAGTGAGTCAAACAGGGTAAAACCACCTGAGATGCTCCAGCTTCTTGGGTCAACCCACAGGGAAAGCAGATGGACTTGGTCAACAGGCTCAGAAGAGATCTGGAATCTGTACACGCTTGTACACTCAAGGGTCCCCTCTAGTGTTGTGCACATCAGCTTGGAGGATAAGGGACATCCCTAGAAGGCTCCCAGAGTGAGCGGTGACGGACAGGCAGAGGGCCCTGGAAGTAAGTCCACGCCCAGCACAGACCAAGTCATATTTCCCTGTGGGCCACACAACCAGTATGACCTAAAGGAACCCAGATCCCTTATATCAGTCAAGGCTCCATACCAGGAACCAGCCTCACCCTAAATGGACAAGGGACTTGATATCTTGCTCCAGGATCCTGAGGAACATCATGGATCCCAGAGGCAAGAAGGGCAGTCAGAATCCAGGGGCGTCTGGAGGGTTGTCAGAACCCACGGCCGCCCTCACTGGCCCAGGGAGGGGGAGGAACTGCTCTGAGGCCAGCAGCTCCAGGAGCAGCAGGATGAGGTGAGGGATACCTGTGGGAGCGTGTGTTTGTTGCAAGGGAGAACCCAAAAGTCAGAGGCTGTCCTGGGGCAGCTCACTGCAGGGGTCACAAGTGCCCCAACTCCCTCACCCCCAGTCGTTCTACCCCACCCCCAGGGTGGGGTCTCCAGGGGACGCCTGTAATGCATTCGTGTGACTCCGTGTCTCCCACTGGTGGGGACAGATGCCAGGGAAGGGCTGGGGGAGCTGGCTCCTCTAAACGTGAGGCTGGTGGGCAGCAGCCCTTCTAGAGCAACAATCAGAAGCTGGGGAGATGGGGAGAGTCCCAGAGGAGAGTCTCCGGGTCACCCCATGGCTGCTTGGACACAGAAGTGCTTGGGCACAGATCTCAAGTCAAGGGCCTGGGCGGGAGTGAGTACCAATCTTGGCTCTGCCTCTGATCTTGAACAAGCTGCCACTCTGTCTGGGCCTCACTAACCCATATATGACATGGGAGGGGGCTCCCCCTAGTCACCAAGGGCTCTGAAACTTATAAATCAGACAGAGCGCATTCATTCTGACCCTCATTTACAAATGAAGAACCGGAGACAGAGAGGGAGGGATTGGGCCATCGTCGCAAAGCAGGTGAGGGGGGGAAAGGAGATCTTTCATTTCTTGTCCATCCACTGTGTGCTTGGTAAACTCTCTCTGCAAGGAAAGGTCTCTCCTGCGGCCCCGCCCTCTCAAAACGCTGGGAGCATCTGCCACGGGCTGGGTACCTTCTAGGGGCTGGTCCCTGACAGGAATCGTCTCATCCTGCAGCCACTTTCTGAACTATTATCTCCATTTTTACTGATGGGAAAACCGAATCCCAGGGAGATGATTCACTCCCACAGCCATCTGAATTCTTATCTCGAGTTCCCCCTGGGGCAGAAGGGGAATGAGGATGGAATGCTGAAGGTCAAGGGTTACTTGGATGACGTGCCCAGAGCCAACTTGCTGAGACAGGGCCAGGGTGGAGGCTCAGGTTCAGGAAGAAACGGAGAGGCAGTACCGCACCGATTCATTTTAAAGCAATTCGTTTTGTTTTATGTTTAAATCAAAGAATTCATACCTTCTCGTCGTTCAAAAATCTATATAAAAAGCATGCAACAGCCCTGGCCAGTGTGGCTCACTTGTTTTGAGCACCATCCCACGCACGGAGAGGTCGCTGGCTCTATGCCCCATCGGGGCACATGCCCAGGTTGTGGGCTCAAGGCCCAGTAGGGGGCTGCAGGAGGGAGCCCATAGATGTTTCTCTCTCTCTCCCTCTCCCTTCCTCTCTCGCTAAAACCAATAAAAAAAACAACACACATATTTTTTAAAGCACAGAACAAAAAGTTTCAGCCTGCCTCGGGTGCCTCACCTGCCCTCTTCTGACTCCTCATCCCCAGCCCCAGCAGGCCACCACTTCGTATGAGCATCTTGGGGATTCTTTGGGAATTTATTTATGCGAGTGCAAAAACGAATGCATGTTCTTAATGCCCTTTTCACATACAAGGTAACAAATTACATCACCGAGCTGCCCTTTCCCTCCAGGCACGCGTCCGACAGATCTTTATCAGCAAACAGAGCTTCCTCCTTTCGTATCACTGCCTGGTTTCTATTGTAGAGATTGAAATAATTTATTTAACCAATTTCCTATTGATGTACACTTTAGTTGATACAAGATTTTTTTTTTTTGGTGTCACAGTAATGCTGCAATCATCACATACACGTATTGTTCCATATACATGCAAATGTATTTGCAGAATAAATTCCCCAATGTGGATGGCTGGGTTGTAGGTATTGTATTAGCTTTCTATTGCTGCATAACAAATTACCACTGGCTCAGCAGCTTAACATAACACCCATTTATTAACTAACAGTCTGTTGGTCAGAAGTCTGGCCTGAGTGTGTCTAGGTTCTCTGCTGAGGGGCACAATCAAGGTACAGGCTTGATCCTCGTTTGGAGGCTCTGGGGGAAATCAATCTCCAAGCTCATTCCTGACATTGGCCAAGTTTGGTTCCTGGTGGTTGTAGGACTGTTGTGGTCTCTGTTATTTTTTTGCTGGCCATTAGCTGGGTGTCTTCTCAGCTCCTAGATGACACCTACATTCTTTATGTGGCTTCTCCCAAATGGCACATGAATTCTTCTCATGCTTCATGATGTAAATCTCTGACTTCTCCTTCTGAGACCAGCCAGAAAAAAATTTGTGTTTTTCAAGGCCTTTCCTGATCAAGCCCAGCCCATTCAGGGTCATGTCTCTACCTTAAAAATCAACTGATTTAGGACCTTACTTACATCTAAAAAAATCTCTTTTGCCGTATAATGGGACATAACCCCAGAGTTCATATTTTCATCATATTCACAGATTCTGTCCACACACAAGGGACTACCCAAAGGTAGAAAGCAAGGAGGGTCACCTTAGAATTCTGCCTAACACACGTGTATTTGGTAGAGATTGCTATCTTGTCGCACAGGGGTTGTACTGAAGGCTCTGGTATTCTGAGAATACCTAAGAGACTCATCGATGTTTCTCTTTTTAAAGATATTTTTAATTGATTTCAGAGAGGAAGGGTGAGGAAGAGAAAAATAGAAATATCAATGATGAGAGAGAATCATTGATCAGCTGCCTCCTGCATGTCCCACACAGGGAATTGAGCCCACAACCTGGGCATGTGCCCCGACGGGGAATCAAATCATGATCTCCTGATTCCTAGATCAACGCTCAACCACTGAACACACAGGCTGGGCCTCATCGTTGATGTTTCTACCTCTCTCTCCCTCCCCCTTCTGCTCTGAAATCAATTAAAAAATATTTTTAAAAGTCTAAAACATATCTATCTATCTATCTATCTATGTCTATGTAGATATAGCTATAGATAGAGAGAGATACAGATATATAGTTGGTTTGTTTGTTTTGTTATGACTTACGGTTTTGAGTCACAGGAAGGTCTAACGTCAAAGTGAATCAGAAACCCTCCTAGGTTCTACTTGGTGCTTTTAGTTTCATGTTATACACTGGTTCTTGGAACTGGGAGCTTCACTGTCATTTCCTCAGCAGCCAGTGCAGAGGCTCGGGTTTGGGGCAGGGAAGGGAGCTGCGTTGGCGGCGGCCTCTGGGTGCTGGGCCCTGACTTCCTGCAGCTCTCCGGGAATCCCAGCCAGCAGACCTTCCCACTGCCCTGCCCCGGCACTCACTGCATCCTGGGCAGGCACAGGCGCCAGGAATCAGGGAAATCCCGCCCTGCCCGAGCAGCTTCCAGTCTGGAACCTGAAAAAAGCACATGGCCAGGTCCCTCTATTTAAAGTCCTGATGAGACAGTGAACTTTTAAGAGTGTAAATAGACTGCATTTGCTATCTCCATCCACTGTGTTATCTCTAGAACAGTGTGTTAGCCAATCTACTTTTCTTAAACTCATTGTTCAATTTTAACCAGAAGTATAAAAACATATTAAACACCATCAATTAAAATCATTGTAATTGAAGCATATTTTTAAACCACAAAAAAAAGAATGATGATTATTAATGTTTAAAACAGGAATTGGAATGATTACCTATAGCTCCTAGTAGGACACAATTACCTGACAAAAAAACATAAATAAAAGTAAGTATATGGTACTTCAGGAATTTGACCAGTTCTCTACAACTTGTCTTTGGCAACATGTTATCTGTCATTTACTTCCACACAGATGCTGAAAAACCATGGTGTTCACTATTTACATGCAGTTCTTCATTCACAGTGGGCTCAATGGACATCAAGACATTGTGTACAATAATATATTGTGTTGCTCTTCTTGGTCTTGCCTTTTGTGGTAGCTCTATATAGAAAGCGAGCTTTGTTGTATTCTTCATGTACCATAGTATGTAATTCAACTTTCCTGATGAATGTATGATGAATAATTAAAATAAATCATGTGCTTAGAAAGGAAAAAAAAAGAAAGAAAAAAGCACATGGCCAGCCCCGAATTCAAGAGCTAGAACCAGAACTGGGGGCTCGGGGAGATGGAGAGGGGAGCGGAGATGAGGATCCTGATGGGAGGAGAAGGCATCTGAGCTGCGCCTGAAGAATGAGGGAAAATGTAATGGTAGCGATGGGGGGAGGAGAACAGCAGGAGTAAAGACAGGGAAGTGGAAAAAACATCCAGAACTCTAACTTGGAGAAAAGGGCTTAGTGCAGTGGTTTCCAATGTAGGGCACACGCCCCAGGGGGCGGGGGGGTGGCAGGGGGGCAATTTAATTTTTAAGGGGGATAATCTGAGAATGAGTTCTTAACAGTGAATTTTTTGCATTTCTTATGGTTATAGGGGCCTCATGTACAGTATATAAACATATATTGTGACATATTTATGCGTTTCAGTTCTCTAGTATATGTTTCAAAGCTTTATTTGCTATTTTTCATATCACTTCATGTTATTATTATTTTAGCACTTTCTTAGTGATTCCTTCCTCAGTACTTCAACTGTCCTTTCCTTCCTTTATTTTTCTCTTTCGTGGATGCCATGTTCTTTGGAAGCTTGTCAGTAGCCTGTTAGGCTTCCTCCACGTGAATAGGAAGGAGTTCACCTTTTGAATAAGAAGAATTATAGGTTGGGGCGGGGCGGGGAGGGAGGCATCAGGATTTTACAGATGCTCAGGCGGGGCGTGGCCAAAAAGGTTGGGAACCGCGGACTCAGTGAATCTTGAGGTTCGCAAGAATGATTTCTCTCCTTGCCTCTGCCCGGGTTTGACAAGTGAAAGGAAGCGAAAGAGACCTGGGGCTTTGATCCAAGGCGAAATCATTTCCCCTTTCCTGAGAGGGTGAGAAGCAAACACGTCCAAGAAGCCAGAAGCCCCAGGCTGTGCGGGAATCGCCGAACCTGGGCGCTCTCAGCGCACCACCTCCCCCTGGCGGCTGGTTTGGGAATTGTCAGTGGCCGGCCCCAGGTGCCGGGTTTGAGCACCGGGTCTGAGAAGGCAAGGTGCAGGGGAGGCTGAGCGTGTCTCAGAGGACTGAAAACCATGAGGTTCTGCCCTGAAAACGCCTGCGTTGCGTGGGCCCTCAGAGACCACTGGTCAGGCTTCTTCATTACACATGGGGAAGCCAGGTCTCGGAGGGGGCTTGGGGCAGAGAGCACTAGACCTGGTGTAAGAGTCCCCCGTTGGCTGCCTGGCTCGGCCTCTTGCTGGTTTTAAGACCCCAGGAAGGTGGCCTCCCCTCCCCGCTCCTCAGCAGCCATCTCTGTAACGTGGGGCCTGAGGTCTCATCAACTCCCCTTTTTCTGGTCATGTCGGGCTGCATTGCTCCCAGCAGGTCTCCCACTGCAAACTAAACAGAAAGTCAGGCGTTACAAGAATTCTACCAAGGGAAAACAGAAACTTAGATAAACCAAGCACAGAAGTCACTCTCATTCGGAGGGTATTTCCTCATTCTGGCCAGCTTCAGCTGTTGTTCTGCTGACTTCCCTGGGCAAGGGGCCCCCATAAAGGCGAAAGCACCTGGGAAGGAACCCCTGCCCACAGCAAGCTCGGATCCCAAAGACCCTGGTCTGGACTGGAAGCCTCGTTTGTACCTGCTGGGTGACATGTACCCTCAAGCCTGGAACTTGGACTCCGATGGCCCCAGACTGTTGGCACCTCCCGGAAAAAGAAAGTGCAGATCTTCCTTGGAGGGAGCTATCTTCAGCCTCAATATCAGATTAATCACACAAATAAATCTTTAGGTAAATAAGATCCCATGGAAAGAACCAGAAGAAATAAGAGGCAACGAAAAATACCCATCAGGAATTTAGACACTGGAATTATTTTACACTGAATATAAATAAATGAAAGACGAGCTTGTAACACTAGCATGAAATAGGCAAACTATTAAAAAATGACAGTAAATTTGAAAAAAGCCACATTCTGCCGAAACCGGTTTGGCTCAGTGGATAGAGCATCAGCTTGTGGACTGAAGGGTCCCGGGTTCGATTCTGGTCAAGGGCATGTACCTTGGTTGTGGGCACATCCCCAGTAGGGGGCGTGCCTAAGGTAGCTGATCAATGTTTCTCTCTCATTGATGTTCCTAACTCTTTATCTCTCTCCCTTCCTCTCTGTAAAAAAAAATATATTATTTTTTAAAAAAGAAAAAAGCCACATTCTTTTTACAAATGAATAATACAATAATTAAAAGTAAGAAGTTAATGTCAAGTTTTTTGTTTTTGTTTTTTAAATATATTTTTATTGATTTCAAAGATAAAGGGAGAGAGAGAGAGAGAGAGAGAGAGAGAGAGAGAGAAACATCATGGATTGATTGCCTCCTATATGCCCAGGATGGAGCCAAAACCCAGCATATGACCTGACCCGGCTTGATCCCCAGTGTGGGTGTGTAAGAGGCAACCACCCGATGATGTTTAAACAATGATCTCTGTCATCATTGATGTTTCTATTTCTCTCCCCCTGTCCCTTCCTCTCTGAAATCAATACAAAAATTTTAACTATAAAAAAATAAAAAGAATATAAACCGGTAAGCCACAGACTTAGAACAAATATTCACAGTACTTATTTATATCTAACAAAGAACTTGCATTCGGAGTTTATGAAGAAGCAGTGCAATATTAAAAAGACAAACAATCCAATTAGAAATGGGCAAAGGATGTGAGGTGGACTTCTGTTTGTGGCCCCCAATGAACTGGGCCCCCTATATTCACACCCTTCCTTGTATAGTCTCTTCCTCATTGACTCTGGACTTGGACAGGGGGACTTATTCTGGCCTGTGGGACACTAGCTAGCCTGATTCAAGAAGATAAGCTCTTGCATGGTGGTTTTGTCTTCTTTGAATGCCCCACCTGGGAACTCTGAGCCATCAAATAAAGTAATCTGGCTACCACAATGGGGAACCTATGGCGAGAGATACCTGGCCAGCCTCCTGCTGTTCCAGCCACCCCAGCACCAGTGCCGGAAGCCAATTCCAGAATGTCATAATTGCAAGAGTGTCATCGAAAGGTTGATGGAACTTGGGGATTCAACAAGAGCTAAGTCACATGTGTTATCACCTGCTGTGAATGGCTAAAGGCATTTCTCCAAACCTGAAAGGGATGCATAAAATGATTGTTTGCTGCCAGACAGCTCAGGGCATCTTAATATACATGTTACTGCCACCTACTGGCCAAACACCTGAACAACCGCAGGCAATTCCCCAACCTGACAATGGACTCTGTAGACCTGTGGTCGGCAAACTGTGGTTGCGTGAGCCACATGTGGCTCTTTGGCCCCTTGAGTGTGGCTCTTCCACAAAACACCACAGCCTGGGCGAGTCTATTTTGAAGAAGTGCATTAGAAGAAGTTTAAGTTTAAAACATTTGGCTCTCAAAAGAAATTTCAATCGTTGTCCTGTTGATATTTGGCTCTGTCGACTAATGAATTTACTGACCGCTGCTGTAGACTAACTCTGGCCTTTGATGTGTATATATCCACCTTGCCTTAGGGCAATTTGTGTTAATAAAAAGCAAGGGGTCCTGAGACAAGGTGAATTTGGTTTCTTCAGTCAAGCTCCTCTGCCCCTCCTCACCCCCCACCCCATATGCTTTTCAAAATTATGTTTCATCTCTGGACTCTTAATTTATGGACAGCCCCTTCTCCAGATTGCTAAACCCTTCCAGATGCCGGATCAAGACCACCAGCGCTAAATGGTGCCCAACATCCAGCACCCCAGGCCTGTGTCGAGCCACCTTTGATGTTTCGGTCCTAGCTGAGCGTCCAGGTGACTGCAGCCAACATCACCTGGAGCAAAAGAACTGCCCAGATAAGCCCAGTGCAGAGTGCAGAATAGTGAGCAAATAAATGGTTTTGTCACAATAATAGATCATTGAAATAAGACTTGGAGAGACATTTCACAAAAGAAGACATACAAATGGCCAATAAGCACAGGAACAGGTGTTGCACAGCATTAGTTGTTAGGAAACTTCAAATTAAAACTACAGTGAAATAGTAGCTCATACCACCAGAATGGCTAAAATAAAATTAACACTATTAAGTACTGGTGACGATTTAGAGCAATTGGAATCTTCCTTGCGGGTAGGAGCATAAAAAAGTACCTCACCTCAGAAAACTCTAACAGCTTCTTAGAACGTTAAACACTTAACTACCTTTGAACTGGGGATTCTACTCCTAGGTATTTACCCACGATATGTGGCCTGATTTCAGATCTGGGCCAGGAATGTACAAGATGAGAGAGAAAACACCATTATGTGAGTCACATGATGACGAACACATATTACGTGTAAAGGTAGGCTTGTTAAAAAAAACAAAACCCACACACACAAAAAAAGAGAGAAATATGAATTGGAAGTAAGCCTCTAGATTCAACTGCCAACTAACAGGAAATTCAGAGGAGAAAAGAACATGCTAGCTGGAGGTGCCATTAGCAAAGACCATGGGAAACTGTAAGACAAGTGATCTGGTCTCAGTAACAAGTGAATTATAAGGAGAAAAAGATGAAAAAAGGAGCAAACATGAACAGAATTGAATGACATTAAAATAAAGAAACAAACAAACAAAAACAGGCAAGATGAGATTCAGGATGATGGTTGCCCTTGGTGGTGGACGGGGAAGGGGTTATGACTGGGAGGGGCATGTGGGGAGTTTCTGGGGTGGGTGGCAAGGTTTTGCCTTCAGATACGGGTGTTTGCCTTATTACGGTTCAATAATCGGTGCATTTGTTTTATGTGGCTTTCTGTCTTTGTGTTGTTTTTAACCATAAAAGTTTTTTAAATCACCCAGAAGTTGTGTTTAATATGCATGTTCCTAGGCTTCAAGTCCCCAAACTACCACGTGTGAGAAACTCCCAGATGCTTGTCTGCAGCTGTGTGAGGCTGCGTTTTGAGGAACATCAGGGGAGATATTGGGGAGCTGGGGAAGGATCCCGCACAGGAATGACAGGTCAGCTTTCACTTTAGAAAGACCTCTGCGCAGGGTGGAGGAGGAGGGAGAGGACCCTGACTCCGTAGGTCAGAAGAAATGACAAAGATCTGGAGATTAGAAACAAAAAGTCCGAGAAATGTTAAAACTTCAAAGAGCATTTCCAATTTCTAACTGATATGAATCTGTGGGATTTGAGAATGAGATACAAGAATTCCAAAAATCCTCAGCAATTCCTGAGAAATGCGTTATTCTGTATTTTTCCTAACGCTTTGATGAGTTTTGAAAAACATAATGATTGAGCATAATAATAAACAGTGAACATTCTTCTGGAAGAAGGTTCTACTAAATATTTCAGAAGTTTTGTTTTTTTTAAAAAACACCATAATAATAAAGGCATGATTTATTATTAGTACAAGTCAATATAATATAACAAGATGATACTTTTCAATAGCATATAACAATGACCTCTATTTTATAAAGACACTTGATAATAAAAATTATTAAAACAAGGAAGCATTAACTCAAAGTAAAGGCCAAATATAAATCTTTAAAAATGGGTTGATAAAGTCACAAATGTTTATTATTTAAAAGTTATCCTTAAAAATGAAAATTTAAAACACATACAAGTATTACTTGCTCTTGGTTTTTGTTTTTAGGATAAATATTTCAGACTTAGAAAAAATTATTTCATTTTACATTGATGCTGGTTGAGTGTATCCAAATGCATCTTCAAGTTGGCTACTAGGGCACACATTGCTTCCTAAAACTTATACCACACATACACACACATGCACACACACACACACACACTGAGTGGCCAATTATGCATTCAGAGATCATAATAGACTGGCCACTCAGTGGTGTGTGTAGTGTGTGTGTGTGTGTGTGTGTGTGTGTGTGTGTGTGTGTTTCAGAGAGGAAGGGAGAGTGAGAGAGAGAATCATTTATTGGCTGCCTCCTACTGGGGTTTCAGCCCACAACCAAGCCTGTGCTCTTGACTGGAATCAAACCTCAGACCCTTCAGTCTATAGGCCAACGCTCTATCCACCGAGTCAAACCAGCTTGGGCTGTCAGCTTCCTTTATCTCAGGATGAAATATTTTGCCTTACAAAGAACAATATGTAGTCAATAGCAAATATTCAAACACCAGAAAATGCCAGGGAGGACCTCACATAAATGAATCAGGAGGCAGCTAAAATTAAAAATGGCCAAGTTTATTAAAGGGTCCCAGGAGTTGTGAATCAGAAGTGATACCAGGTAACACCTGAATGTTCTGTACTCATAGCAAACATTCTTGAGAAGAATTCGTCTCGCATTCTGCGCCTCTAGGTTAGTCTGCGATGACCCCCTTCCAGATGACCGCTGGTCTGGATAATGGATGCCCTGCCGTCTGGACATGTGAGCATTCTTTCCTGACTCCTTCATGCCTTCCTGAGTGCTTCTATAAGAATTTATGTATCTCTGGGCACTGACGCACAACTGAGAAATCCAACAGCTGAAGGCCTCGGGCTAAAGTAAAATAAAATCTGTTCCTCATGCTTCAGTCCCTTTGATCTGAGCCAGCTCCGCCGGTTTCACTATACAGACTCCATTTTCAGTCAGCTTAGCTATATTGACTGCATCGCCTGTTGTTCACTCATTCCTTGCCAGCTAACATAATTGGGTAGTATTGGCATAATGTGCCAAAATTGCCAATTTAGGGACTTATTTTGCTTCCGAAACATATTCTTTTTTTTTTTTTTTTACTTAATACATCTTTATTGTTCAGATTATTACAATTGTTCCTCTTTTTCCCCCCATAGCTCCCCTCCACCCAGTTCCCAACCCACTCTCTGCCCTTGCCCCACCACTGTCCTCAACCATAGGTGTACGACATGAACAGGTGAAATAGTAGTTCTGTTGACTAATGAATTCACCGACCACTGCTGTAGACTAACCCTGGCCTTTGATGTGTATATCTCCACCTTGCCTTAGGGCAATTTGTGTTAATAAAAAGCAAGGGGTCCTGAGACAAGGTGAATTTGGTTTCTTCAGCCAAGCTCCTCTGCCCCTCGGGCCCCCCTCCCCCTACATATGCTTTTCAAAATTATGTTTCATCTCTAGACTCTTATTTAATTTATGGACAGCCCCTTCTCCAGATTGCTGAACCCTTCCAGATGCCGGATCAAGACCACCAGTGCTAAATGGTGCCCAACATCTGGCACCATTTTGTCCAGTCTCTTCCCACATCCCACATACCTCTTTCCCCCCAAAAATTGTCAGTCCACTCCCTTTCTATGGCCCTGATTCTATTATATTCACCAGTTTATTCTGTTCATCAGATTTTTTCACTTGATTTTTAGATGCACTTGTTGAGAGATATGTATTTGTTGTTCATAATTTTTATCTTTACCTTTTTCTTCTTCTCCCTCTTCTTAAAGAATACCTTTCAGCATTTCATATTTGATGGTATTTATGAACTCCTATAGTTTTTTCTTATCTGTGAAGCTCTTTATCTGACCTTCAATTCTGAATGATAGCTTTGCTGGGTAGAGTACTCTTGGTTGTAAGTTCTTGCTATTCGTCACTTTGAATATTTCTTGTCCATCTGCATAGTTTCTGTTGAGAAATCAGCTGACAATCCTATGGGTGCTCCCCTGTAGGTAATTAACTGTTTTTCTCTTGCTGCTTTTAATATTCTATATTTGTCTTTTGCTCTTGACATTTTAATTATGATGTACCTTTTTTTTAATTAAATCTTTATTATTCAGATTATTACATTTGTTTCTCTTTTTTCCCCTACATAGCACCCCTCCACCCAGCTCCCACCCCTCCCTCTGCCCTTAGCTCCCTCCCATTGATCTCATCCATAGGTGTATGATTTTTGTCCAGTCTCTTCCTGTACACCCCTCACCCCTTCCCCCCTGAGAATTATCAGTCCACTCCCTTTCTGTGCTCCTGATTCTATTATATTCACCAGTTTATTCTGTTGATCAAATTTTTAATTCACTTAATTTTTAGATTCACTTGTTGATAGATATGTATTTGTTGTTCATAATTTTTTGGCTTTTACCTTTTTCTTCTTCCTCTTCTAAAAGAGTACCTTTCAGCATTTCATATAATACTGTTTTGGAGTTGATGAACTCCTTTAGCTTTTTCTTCTCTGTGAAGCTCTTTATCTGCCCTTCAATTCTGAATGTTAGCTTTGCTGGATAGATTATTCTTGGTTGTAGGTTCTTGCTATTCATCATGTTGAATATTTTTTGCCACTCCCGTCTGGCCTGCATCGTTTCTGTTGAGAAATCAGCTGACAGTCGTATGGGTGCTCCCTTGTAGGTAATAAACTGTTTTTCTCTTGCTGCTTTTAATATTCTCTCTTTCTCTTTTGCTCTTGGCATTTTAATTATGGTGTGTCTTGGTGTGGTCCTCTTTGGATTCCTTTTCTTTGGGGTTCTGTGTGCTTCCTAGACTTGTAAGTCTATTTCTTTTACCAGATGTGGGAAGTTTTCAGTCATTATTTCTTTAAACAGGTTTTCAGTATCTTGCTCTCTCTCTTCTTTTGGCACCCCCACAATTCTGATGTTGGTACGCTGAAAGCTGTACCAGAGTCTCCTTACATTATGTTCACATTTTTGGATTCTTTTCTCTTCTTGCTTTTCCAGTTGAGTGTTTTCTGATTCTTTATATTTCAAATTTTTTACTTGATTCTTGCCTTTCTCTAGTCTGCTGTTAGGACTCTGTATAATATTTTTTATTTCAGTCAGTGTATGTTTAATTTCATCTTTAGTAGGACCTTTTCCATCTCTATTTGGCTCTTTTGTATCGCTAGTTGGTCCTTTTTCATCTCCTCTTGGGTCTCACTAAATTTATCGAATTTTTCTAGCATATTCTTGAAAAACCTTACAAGCGTGGTTTTGAACTCTATATCCAGTCGTGTTTTTTTCTCCATTTCTTTTGTTTGTGATCCCTTCCCTTGTTTCGGCATTTTCACTATGCCGGGGAAACTTCTGTGTTGGATTCAGCTTTATGATGCCAGAGGCAAAGCCACAGAAGCCTCTGTTGAGCTTGGGAGGGGTGGAGTCTCAGGGCTTAAGGGACCGCCTTGCCTTCCAGTCAGCCCCGCCCTCCACGGCCCCTGAGTCTCACGTGACTGGGTAATCCCTGGAGCGGTCCCTGTGCGCACGCACCCGCAGTGCCTCTAACCTCTGCCTTTCCAACTCCTCTGCGCACCAGGACCACACGAGTCTAGGTCCCCAGGGTTTCGCCCGAAACAGGGGCTTAGTGGAGTCAGAAGTGGCACAGTTCGGAGGGTCTGTCTCCCGCCCACTCGCGAAAGCCAGCGGCACAATCAGCAATCTGTCCTGCGCGCAGCACCGTCCGCGTGCGAGACCAGACCTGATCTTCTGCGACTCCCCTAAATTTCTGTGCACCTCTCCCTTTTCACCGTCCAAACTCCCCCCCGTATGAGTTTCGCTGGATCTGGGGTTTAGTGTTGTAAAATAAGGGGTTCAATGCCGTTGGGAGTCTCTGTTTCCCTCCCGCCAGAGAAAGCCAGCCAGGTACTCCGGCACCCACTCTCTCCACGCGAGCGTCTCCAGTACCTCAGCTTTTTGCAGCTCCTCTGGGTCTCCGTGAGCCCCTCTCTTTCCTTCTAGCTGTAGAACTTCCACTCAGCCAGCTTTCCTGTGATTCTGGATGATGTTCGTTCTGTCTTTTAGTTGTAGTTTTGAAATTGTTGTGCAAGGCAGCAATGTAGGTGTTTACCTATGCCGCCATCTTGGATTCCTCAATTATGATGTGTCTTGATGTGGTCCTCTTTGGACTCCTTTTGTTTGGGGTTCTGTGCACATTTGGACTTGTAAGTCTATTTCTTTCACCAGGTGGGGAAGTTTTCAGTCATTATTTCTTCAAATAGGTTTTCAGTATATTGTTCTCTCTCTTCTTCTGGCACCCCCATAATTCTGATGTTGGTATGCTTTAAGTTGTCCCAGAGGCTCCTTACATATTTTTGGATTCTTTTTGCTTTTCTGGCTGGGTGTTTTCTGCTTCTTTGTATTTCAAATCTTTGATTTGATTCTTGCAATCCTCTAGTCTGCTGTTGGATTTCTGTATATTATTTTTTATTTCATCAGTTTATGCTTAATTTCTAGTTGGTCCTTTTTCATATCCTTGAGGGTCTTGCTAACTTTATCAGCCTTTTCTAGAAAATTCTTGAAAAACGTCATAAGCGTGGTTTTAACTCTATATCCAGTAGTTTGCTTTCCTCCATTTCTTTAATTTTTTACCTGTTTCTTTGTCTCCGCATTTTCACTGCTTCACTGAGTTGATAGAGTGGCTTGTGTGCTAGGTGTCCTATAGGGCCCAGTGGCTCAGCCTTCCCAGTTACCTGAGGTGGACACTCTTGGTGCACCCCTTTGTGGATCATGTGCACAGTCTTGTTGTAATTAAGCCTTGATTGTTGTTGGTATCACTGGGAGGAATTGACCTCCAGGCCAGTTGGCTATAAGGATCAGCTGTGTCTATGCTGGGAGAACTTCTGTGCTGGGGACACCATTATAAGACAAGACTTGCAAAAGCCTCTGTGCTCAGTTGAATGGGATGGAGGTTCAGGGTGGAGTCTCAAGTTGGAGCAGGCAGCATTGGCTTGCTGTCAGCCCTGCCCTAAGAGGCCACTGGTCTCAGTGTCCCTCAGTAATCATTGCAAACACCTCTGAGAGAAAGCCTCCCTCAAGTTTTGCCTGCTGCCAGACAGTCCAGTTTCTCCCCATATGAGTCTGGGTCCCCAGAGTCTCACCAAGAACTAGAGTTCAGCGAAGTTTGGAGCTTTTGTCTCCCTCCCACTTGAGAAAGTGAGCTGAATACTCAGTTGCCAGTCCTCTCTGTGTTCGTGTCTCTGTACCGCTGCCTTCTGCAGCTCATCCGAGTCTGAGTGTGCTTTTCTCTTTCCTTCTAGTTGTAGAATTTTCACTCATCCAGCCTTCCTGTGGTTCTGGATGATGTCTGTTTTGTCTTTTAGTTGTAGTTTTGAAATTGTGTGCAAGGTAGCAGTTTAGGTGTTTACCTATACCGCCATCTTGGTTTTCCACCAAAACGTATTATTTCTTGGAACATCACTCTTAGGACTTGAGTAGAGCATACTCATACTATGTGTGCAAACTTATAGTCATTTTAAAAAATGACTCAGTGGTTGAGCATAGACCTATGAACGAGGAGGTCACAGTTTTATTCTCGGTTAGGGCACATGCCTAGGTTGTAGGCTCAATCCCCAGTGTGGGGTGTGCAGGAGGCAGCTGATCAATGATTCTCTTTCATCATTGATGTTTCTCTCTCTCTCTTCCTTCTGAAATCAATAAAAATACATGTATTTTTAAATGGCTCACCATTGGCAGTGGACAGAGCCACACACACACTTATCACATGGCAACAGCTACAAGCAAGACTGATTTCAGTTCTCTCCTACAAGCTCCTGTCCAAGGTTGGAGAAATGTCAACCTTGACCTTTGACTCTGCACACCCATGTTTCCTGCTTTAGCTTTCATGTCAGTGGATTCAAACTAAGGACATCTCTATGTTGATTGTGAAGCTTTAATTTTCACAGAAGGATAGTTTTTCCTACCTCCAGAGGTCGGTGTCACACAAGCCAAGAGAGGAGAGAGCTTCAAGGACGAAGTGGTCAGCTGTGTACAGTAACTAAGGTGGGGAGTGGGAAATGCTGTAGATGAACTGAGAGAAGGTCCACGGCATGACCCCCCGGGAGAACAATCCACTCGGACCTCTCTACACGTTCTCCCTGGATAAGCATGGGCTGGGGTATCAGTGGGCTCCATGTGCTCTGGAACCTGCTCAGACCTTTCAGAGCCTCAGGGTCCTTGCAGTGCTGTCTTGGAGTGTCTTTCTCTAAGTCTCAACTCAAATGTCATCTCCTGATTACTTACTCTCTCTTTTAATTTCTCCACAGAATCCATCAACTCTATCATTATCTGGTTTATTTATTTGCTTAGTATCTGTTCCTTCCCCCTCTTCCCCATGAGGAATGGCAGCTCTAGAAGACCAGTGGTCTCCTCTGTCTTATTTTCTGCTAAATCTCAGTGCCTAGTTATTAAATGAATGAACAACTGAATGGATAGAGTAAGCAAGCGCAGGTGGCTTTTAGAAGTCATCTCCCTGGACTTCCATTTCCTCATTTGTCAAAAGGGGATGAAAATGCCTCTCTAGCCCTTTCAACAATGTATTGTTGGTCCCAGAACCATCCTGAGCTAAGAAATCCAGGTTTTCTTTGAGTGCAACACTCATAGTGACCAATAGGTGGCAGGAGGATACTATGGATGAATCATGACAAAGCCTGGGCCACCTAGAGCACAAAACACCTAAAATTTAATCTCCCAAACAGCCAAGTTCGTTCATTTTCACCATCTGAAGTGCAAGACTTTCTTCAACACCATGCCCATGCCCCTGCTACCCAGCAGGAAGGACACTGAACTGACATTTGAATTCAACTTCAGCTCGACCACTTACTGACTGTGTGACGCAGGTAATTGCCTTCTATGAAGTGTGTGTTGGGGCGGGGGGGGGGGGTCATTATGAACTAACAGGGTCAGTATGAGAATCCAGCAGATAAAGAATGTGGAAATAGAGCATGTGGGCTTTGAGGACTGCAGGGGGATAGGACAGCCAGACATAGTTGGAGCCTAAACTTGCTAACCCCCTCCCCAACCCATGAGCTCCTCACACTCCAAGCAGTCTCCTCTCCCTTTAATCTTCCTGCCCTTACCCATTCTGCACCTGCACTCAGCAGCTGAATGTGGCTGAAGAAGAAATAACACATGACCAGCCTCACTCTAAACTGACATCCTCAAACCTGGATGGCAATGGGACCCTATTTCACTGGTCCATTCAGTCTTTCACTCTTGTGATTTTTCCCAGCTCTGAGAAAACAAGCCTCTCTTCAAAACACAAGACCCCTTTCTTCCTCCTCCCCCTTGGCCATGATCTTGTTTCTTCTTTCACTGAGAAGAGAAACAATCAGAAGAGAATCCCATACCTCTCGCCCATGTCCATGCCTCTCTCCCGTGTCCCTCCCTACCTCTCTCCCGTGTCCATATCTGACCTCTGCCCTGAAACCATCTGCTCACATCTGACTCTATTGGGCAGTTGAATAAGCTTCTAAAACCTGCCTTGTCCAAACTGAGCTCTTGACTTGAACCCCCGAGGCTGCTTCTCCCCTCAACCCCAGCATCCTCATTTGTGGATTGCTCTGACCAAAAGCCATGGAGTCCCTCCTGACTCCACTCAGCTCAGACTCCACATCTAACCCCTCAGCAAGATCTCCTGACTCGCTCTTTTTTGGACTTTCTTTTTTTAATGTTGGCACTCTGTGACCCAGCTAACCCTCAGAGGTACTCCCCTGGCCCTCTACCTAAAATAACACCATCCTCTATTCTTCCCTATCCCTTTGCCTTATTTTAATTTTTCTTCACAACATTTGTAGCTTCCACTTCATTTTATCACTTATTTATATGTTTTCTCCTGCTCTGTTTTTTCCCCCCCACAACTGGAAGGTAAGCTCCTGGGCCTAGAACAGGGGCAGACACAGGATAGTGCCACAACCTGCACAGTGGCTTCATGATGACTTGTAGGAGTGCCGACACACAATGAAAACTCTATATAAGAAAAATGAATTTTGAAGGCATGGGGGGACCAGGTGGAACCTCTTTCGAAAAAGAGGAACCTCGAGTCTAAGTCCTGCCTGCTTTTTATTCAGTTTGGTTATACATTTGCCCCTTAGCAATGCATACAGGTAGATCAGATGGAATCAAGGTAAAGTCTAATAAACTATGTAAAGATTATCAGTTAGGAAACTGCCTCAAACCATCGCAATCACAGCTGGAGCCATCCCATGCTGATTTCAGCCCTGCTAACCTCAAGGTCCATTGGCCTTCCAATGTCTCTTTTGCACTTTCATGCTAATGCTGTTATGCGTTGGCCTCCAGCAGAATAGTACATAACATTTCATTTTATGAATAGATGGAAGGTGAGTGGATAGATGAATGAATGGATAGATGGATAGATGGACAAATGGATGGATGGATGGTGGATAGATGGGTGGATGGATAAATTAGAGGATGAATGGATGAAGAGATTATAGAAAAATGGATGAATGGGTGGATCAATGTTTAAATGGATGGGTGTTAAACGGTGGATGGATGGATGGATGGGTAGGTAGATGGATGAATCAGTGTTCTCACCACTAGAATTGGGGGGCACATAGGTCATGTAAACCATTCAGGATGAATGGATGAATAGATTATGGATGAATGAATAGATGGACAAATGGTTGGATGGATGGATCAATGTTTAAATGGATGGATATTTAAAGGATGGATGGATGATGGATGGGTAGATGGATAGATAGATGGATAGATAGCTAAATTCCAAAAGACAGCACTTACCGGGCAAAACATAAAACACATCAACAGCTCTTGCATCTGAATAAAACTTTATGTTTACCTGAAGCCCACTCATATTGTATTTCCAGACACCTCTGAGGGGTTAAGGTTGGATATTTCCACCCCAAATTTTTAGAAGTGGGGAGTGGAGGGATGAGTAGCACATGCTCTAAAGGCTTTGTGAGCCTTCTGGCTTCCTTAGGTGGCATCTGCAGCTCATAACTTCTCCTCAGATGTCTGGGAAGAAATCTCTTCAGCCCACAATAAAAGATTCCTCTCGTCATGGCTGAGTGGAGGCAGCACCAAGATTGATGGATGGGGAGAATCATTTGCAGAAGCTGTGGATCAAAGAAGTCTCATCAGGTGGAGATTAAAAGAACAATGGACACAGGTGAGTGGCTTTAGCCTGAGACCCACTCCACCTTTGCTTGTTGCAGATCCATGATGGATCATTATAATATTCCCCTATCCCCACCTCTGCAAACATCCTTCCCTGTAGGACACATTCTCTTTGAGAGCTCAGAACTTCTTAAATATTGTCTTTAAAGTTTTAGTGTGCCTGGGAGACAGACACACACTAGCATCTGCCCTAAGTTAGAGTTGGCTGTATCCACACCTTGTCCATCCAACCTCCCAGTGTGGGGGTTTCTTAAGGCTAAGGACAGATCAGGCACCATGTGGCTGGCCCATTAGCTGTGTGGCCAGTTGCTGTGCATGCTCCCTGAAGATAGAAGTGGTCTGAGCAGGAAGGCTCCAGGATGAGGACCAGCCAGAGTCAGACCCTAGACGCGAAGGGACCTTGAAAGGGGACTTGCATTAGGTGACTTAATCTCCTCAACAACCTTGCAAGGAGGGTACTCATATCATCCTCACTCCACAGATGGAGAGACTGCGGCTCTGAGCACCCTGACAGTTTGTGGGGGAGCCTGGATTCTGTCCAGGCCTATCTGATTCCAAAGCCAGTGTTCTCACCACTTGGGGGGGCACATAGGTCGTGTAAACCATTCAGGAACAATGCAGGCTCACTAACTGATTGAAAGGTAGTGGCCATTCCAGGATATGGCCTTCAGGGGAGTAGGCGTTGTAATAACACCAATTTCTCAGCCAATCCAAATCCAGGGTCTAAGGTGTTAAGAGCAGGAAGTGTGTGGTTGACTGCCCAGAGGGACTAGCCTGGAATTCAGATGGACTTTGGTGAGGGGGAAAAACACACATTTTTGAACCTGAAAAGTTGCCTCATCGTTTCAAAGACACCCAAACCTCTGCTTCTCTGTGTTATTCTTCCCCATCCCCTGCCGCACCCCCACCTCCACCCCCAAACTGTCCCACGTGGACACACCGAGGTATCTGGAGCCACTCCAAGCTGCATGTCCCAGCCTAAAGTGCTGTCCCCAGCAGGCTCCTGTAAAAAGTTTGTACCAATAAAGGAGTGTTCTAGAGCCATCTCCACCACCTTGGGGAGTGAACCCTATGTTGGGCAGACAGGGGGCCTTTGGGCAGAGCCTGTGAGGGAGGCTGAGGCTGGTAGGGAGGGAGCATCAAATGAGGGAACCAGAGAACAGCCAGAAAATGTCAGAGTAGAATGGGGGTTGGCCGTGGACTAGGGTCAGCTGGGGCCAACGTGATGCCTGCTTCTGCCACAAGGCATCTACACTTGAGAGCGCTCATGTCCGCCTCTGCTAGGGACAGTAACAGGGTCAACCCCATGGACAGTTTCAAAGGTCAGTCAGACTCTTGATGGTAGTGGGGGCAGTATTTCATGGGCCTGACACACCAGAGTTCAGCCACCACCTCCCTGTGGCAAGCTCAGGTCCCTGTGAGAACCTCCATCTTGTCCCACCCAGATACCTGAACTCAGGTCCCATGATGTAGCAGATGGAGGCAGGCAGGAAGCCATTGAAGGTGGAGCTCATGACTGAACTATAGGCTCCCATGGAGGGGAAGATGAGCCAGTCCCCCACGTCCAGCTCGGGCAGCTGCACCTCCTCGTTGAAGAACGTGTCAAAGGAATCACACGTGGGACCATAAAGGATGCAGGGGAAGAGGGGCGGCTTCGAGCAGAGCTCCTGCAGGGACACAGATGTGGGCAATCAGAGAAGGAAGAGCTGCCCCCACCCACCCTCCCAGCCCATGCCCTCGGCCAGCAGAGCACCCCAGGCACAGCAAGGACACTGGCAGTCACTCACACCAACCAGTCCCCATGTGCCAGGCACTGCTCTCCACCCGGCCCTCATGGAGCTTATATTCACTCAAGTGACACATTCTAGCCCTGCCAACCTCAAGACCAGATAACATGGGGCCTCCGTTTCCCATCTACAAAAGCAAAAGATTTTAGTCAATGATCACTCAAAAATTGGCCTCCAATCAACTGCACATTGGAGTCACATTGAGGAGTTTTAACAAAGGATTGAGGCCACGTCCCCACCCACGAGAGGCCTGATTTCAATCGTCTGGGCATCGGGGTTTTGGAAGCTTCCCAGATGGATCTGCTGTGAGGCAAGTTGGAGAACCTCTATTTCCTAGGATTCCTGCATTCCCAACATTCAAGGATTCCAATAACACACACACACACACACACACGGCATACAGAGAGATCACATGGAAACCCAGAGGCAAACAGATGTGCGCACATACCCTCACAGGACCATGTACCTGTCCACCACCTACCTGCACAGGTGTCAGTGAGCATGCTCAGACACAAAAATGCACACACAAAGCAGTGCACATGCAAATACAAATAGGCTTGCATGTTCACACCCTTGTACACACATGAGGTATGACAATCTGCAAAGCCATGTGTAATGGAAGACCCTGCCCCCTTGCACCTCGCAGGGAAAGGGGCTGAACTTACTGCTCTCATGGCCTAGAAAGTGCCAGAGCCACACAAGGGTCCCCTTACCTTAGCCACCATTGGCATCCTGGGGACCTGCTCCCGGAGGAAGATGCGAAAGATGCCATAGTGGCCCTCGTTGAGATAGTACAGCAGTTTCCGGTGGCCTCCTGGGAGAGGGGAGAGGACAGGACTGTGCTCAGCCAGGTCTCACCACTGACAGTCAACACTGAGTCCAGCACCCTTAGGATCGGCCCAGACCCTCTGCCCAGCAAGGGGTAACCCGTGGGCCCTGCGTCAGGAGCCTCCCCGGACCCCTCGCCAGATCTGGGCCTGTCCTCTGGGCCCCCACGGCTCCTCTGCACCACCTGCACCTCATCAGTGCTGCGGCTGCTACTGCCACTAATAATGATTGTACACGTCACCGGGACATTGTGCCAACCTGGCTGCACATATCTAATCATTTCATCCTCCTAACAACACTCTGAGGGGGGGCAAAGAACACTACTGTACATCTGAGGAAACTGAGTCTCGCCTGAAGTTACACAGGACAATGTGGCAGGCCTGGGATTCGTCCCCATGTCAGTGCCCAGCTCTCACAGTCAGAGAGCAGCGTAATTGTCTCCTTCTTCCCTCTAAATATGCTGCCTCTGTTGTTGCCTCAAGAGCACATGGCGGCTTCTCCAGCTCCATCTCACTCGGATGTACATTGAGCTGAAGCTCATCTACAGCCCCAGGTTCTAGGACATGAACTCCTACCAGCCAGTTTCTGAACAACCACTCCTGGTCCGTCCTTAGACATGGATTCCTTAATCTTTCCAGCTGGTTTCCGTGAGCACTGGGGCCATTCCAACCACTTGAGCATTTAGATGCCCAGATCGTTCTCATTATTGGTTTTCTGTCCCTGGGTCCCCGCCACCCCCATCTTCTCCCTGGAGTGAGTCACTCCTGTCCAACCCTCCGCTCCCTCTCAGCTGCCAGCACTGATCCTGCCTACAGCACCCACAGCCCGACTTGTCCCTAAGCCAGATGGTCATGGGTCAGTCATGGCAGCCCTGAGGCTGGTGCTCCGCTCTGCTGGCAGGTCTGCAATTACAAGGGCACCAGCCTCTCAGTTGGACGGACATGGTGCCGCTGTGCTCGAACTGCCTTGGACAATCACTTCCTCTCTCTGAGCCCCAAAATCTCTGCCTGTGAAATGGGAATGACCCCAAACTGCCTCACAGGGGGGCTGAGCAGAAATTGGGTAAAACAGTAATTTCTCACACAATAGATCCTTAATCACTGGCAGCTCATGCTATTGTGAAGACAAAAACAGTAAGCCATAGTATGTACACCTCAGCCTTTGTTAAATGATGGCTGAAATCATACCCCAAATCCCAATATTTTCTAATGAGACACTTCGTGAGAAAATAAAATTAGTGGATTCGTCCAAAGGATAAGGAAACAGATCAAAATGATTAAACCCTGGCTGGCATGGCTGAGTGGCTGAGCATGAATCTATGACCAGGAGGTCATGGTTCGATTCCTGGTCAGGGCACAAGCCCAAGCTGCAAACTGGATCCCCAGTGTGGGATGTGCAGGAGTCAGCCAGTTACTGATTCTCCCTCATCATTGATGTTTCTCTCTCTCTCCCTCTTCCTTCCTCTCTAAAAGCAATAAAAATATTTTTTAAACATAAAATAAAAATTATTTAGAGATAGTTATATGATGGTCATAAAATTTCAGAGTAAAGGTCATTAACCCATAGGGTGAGTCTATTCTAGCTCATCATGAACGTGCGTTTCTACTCAGCTCCCTTTGTGAGGACTCCATCGCCCACATAACGAGCAATCAAAAACTCTCCTGAGATGGTGACTCGGTATCATTTACTCTTACCCTACCAATGTCACCCTTAACCTCCAGGCCCTGATACCGACAATATTTCCCTCATGTATGTGTTGTAAAATTAGTATTTACTGGCTATATTTTTTGTTATAAAACTCGGCGCCTGTCAGAAAATGCTTGCTTAGCCGAAACGGGTTTGATTCAGTGGCTAGAGCGTCAGCCTGTGGACTGAAAGGTCTCAGGTTCGATTCTGGTCAAGGGCATGTACCTTGGTTGCAGGCACATCCCCAACAGGGGGCGTGCAAGAGGCGGCTGATGTTTCTAACTCTCTGTCCCTCTCCCTTCCTCTCTGTAAAAAAAATCAATGAAATATATTTTTTTAAAAAAGAAAGAAAGAAAACGCTTGCTTGGAAACAGTGTTTACCGGAGTAGAGGCTGTGCACTCAGACTTCCCCTCCAGACACGGGGAGGACAGACCCTCAGCGCCACCCTCCAGCCTATCTGAGAACAACACCATCCTGTTACTAACAGGTTCTACCCTGTAGCTAAATCACAGCATGTTTCCCCCATTGAGGAACCCAGGGTGGAACCCAGACCCTCTGCTCCTCCTGCCCCCAGGCCTGGGGACCCCAGACAGAGTGCCCCCTGACCAGTCGGGGCCCACCCACCGGGCTGCAGCACAGACTTCTTGGCGATGATGTTGACGGCGGCCACGCAGACGGATGCCGCATAGAAGCGGCCCGGCTCCGCAATGACCTCGAGGCCGGCTGCCGCGGGGAAGTCCTGGGCCAGAGCGGCATTGATCACTCTCGCCATCTGTGGGGACAGGCCAGCCTGTGAGGCGGGTTCCTCTGCGGGGTCCCTCCCTGCGTCTTCTCTCTTCGTTCCCCTGACAGCTCAGTGGGAAGGTGCCAGCATCCCCTTGTGCAGGGGAGGAAACAGGCAAAGCTGTGGCCCAGAGTGAGGGTGCCCGAGGGCCCAAGCCTAGTGACGGGGTGCGGCACCATGAGATCGGAAACACTGAAACCAATATGTGATGGGCAAAGGGGAACTGCCCCCTGCGTGTGGGGACACATCAATAAACCTCTGTCTGACGGTAGCCTTGCCAGGGGCGGTAACCAACACGTCTAAAGGCACAGAACTGCGCACACACACACACACACACACACACACACACACACAGGCCACGCATGTAGAGTCAGAGACCTCTCAACCTACACAAAGCCCAGCTCCATGCAGGCACATGACTGAGTTCCAAGAGTTCTCTGTACACTAACACACACTCTGTGCAAGGCACCCCGGCTGGCACCCCCAGATGCCCTCTCCTGCTTCCCTCCTACCTCCTCAAACTGCAGCTCAGAGCCCTCCACTCCGGGGAAGCCCCCTCCGATGTCCAGGAGGCTCATGTCATGCCCGGCCCCACGGCCCATCTCGAACACGCGCCGGCAGTCGGCGATGGCCTGTGCGAAGCTGTGGGGATTCTGGCAGCTGGAGCCCACATGGAAGCTGAGCGCGGGTGCAGCGACAGGCGGAGACACACGAGGAAACGCAAGCGTCAGCAGGAGGAGAGGCACGTTCGGAAACAGCCACACAGGCTCAGTGTGAACCAGGCGGACACAGACACGTGTGACTACATGGAGTTTGTGGGCACCCACAGAAACCACAGCCTTGGCTGTGCACATGGGGACCCCAGAGACACCCACCCCATGACAGTTCGTGAGTTGGGGCTCTCGTGGTTGTGTGGCCTTCACCTCTCTTAGGTACTTTCCCAAAGCCCCCCCTTCTTCTCCTTTTTGGGATGCATGCGATCTGAACCCCAAATCTCAAACCATCCACCTGGGAGGGCAGAGGACCCAATCAGGGGCAGGTGGGGTGAGGTGAGGGAGGACGCTCCTCAGGTGCAACATTCAAGGGGGCACCAGAGCACTGAGCAATCAACATCAGTAACCTTCTGCCACACACACATATATTAGAGAGAGAGGAGGAGCGAGTGAGAGAGAGAGTCCTCAGTTGGTTGCCCCCTGCACACACCCCATCAAAGGATAGAAAGCACTGATGCAAAAATAGCCATGAGAATAAAATACAAAAACTTTAAAGACAAGATTAGTTCAGAGTAATTGGACCAGAAGCAAAAGGAAAGTCAGAAATGCCAATCCTGTCTTGATTTGAAATGTGATATTCTCTCATCATGGACTTTTTCTGCATTAATTTTTAAGTACTGTATTAAAACATAATTCATCTGAGTACAAAGTATTCGGCATCCCGTTAACCTTTGCACCCAAGCTCCACCCTCCCAGCAGCTGACATCCACCTCCTCTTCCCAGGACCACCGGGAGCCACCGGACCAAGGGCCCCCCGTGAGTCAGAGGGTGAGGACAGACGTGGGGACCAGGAGCCCTGCCTCGCAGGAGAGGGAGTCTGTGCTCTTACCTGGCTCCCACCACAGCCAGGCCTAGGTCTCGGGCGGACTTGAGCAAGTGTCCA
Source organism: Lasiurus cinereus (assembly GCA_011751065.1). NCBI lineage: Eukaryota > Metazoa > Chordata > Mammalia > Chiroptera > Vespertilionidae > Lasiurus > Lasiurus cinereus. The sequence continues at coordinate 2,779,446 of JAAGEH010000030.1, read as the reverse complement.
CACAGCTCCAGGCTGGCCCCAAACTTGGCGCTCAGAGGGAATGGGCTCTTGCTGTCCTCGGTCCACAGTCGGAGGACCAGCCTGGGAGCGGGTGTGAGGGTGAAAGGCATTCTTAGACACATGAAACCCAGGCGTGGATGCTTTTCTGCCCCCATCCAAACTCCCTCCACCCTGCCCAGGTCCTCTGGACTGTCCAACCATAGGTATCGAGGGGGGGAATACACTACTACTACTTACCATACTTCTGCCCCAACAAGAAAAAGCAGGGAAAGGATAAAATTATAAGCATCCCTTCAGCAGACCTCCTGTCATAGGACCCAGAGATTAAAAAACTGTCTCAAGAACACACAGATGTGACAAGTAAGTCAGAAATGTGATCCCTCAACTTCCTGAACACTACGTGAGAGCTTTTTCCATGAGGTTGCTGACTCCAAGCCTCCTAATGCCAGGCTCTGCCAGCGTCTCTGCAGACACAGGGAATCTCTATTTGACACGAATGGGCACCAGGAAGGCACTGGGACACCCAACCTACATTCTTGTTCGATGCTGCTTGGGCGTCTCCTAGTCACCATGGAACAGCCTTCATCTCCTCGCTGAGGCCCCAGAACTTCCTCCCTGTCCCCACCTGCCTGCAGGCCTGCTGGTCTCACCTGGCCCCAGGGTGGTGCTGGGCCACCTTGGTCAGCTCCTCCTCACTGTCGAAGGTCAGGAGCTGCACCCCATGGCGGGCAGCATACTGCAGATGGGAGATGGGCTTGCAGGGTTGGGCATAGATGATGCGTGAGGGGGGCACACCCAGGCCCAGCACCTGCTCCAGCTCCACCTGCCAGGGGCAAAGCCGAGTAAGGGGCTGTCTCCCTGCTGCTCTGCTTTTGGGGCACAGGAACCACGGGCATAAGGGCTGTCCCCTACTGAGTCCCTACTGTGCATCTGGCCCAGCGCTGGGCATCTACTGTGCTATTTAAGCTTCTAGACTGCTCTAAGGAACATGGAGTTGAACCTGTTTTAAACACCAAAAAACTGAGGCTCCAGTGAAATGGCTGGGCCAGGACAGAACTGGGTCTGTGGATGAAAGCGCATGTTTCCTTCACTCCTGAGCTTAGGCTGACTGCCCTCGTCACCTAGACCAGAGGAGGGTGGACCACTCCTAGTTCATTCATTTATTCTTTCACAAACAACTGGGCCCCACACACATCAGCCACTGTTTATGGGCTGCTGTCCCCACTTCTGGATGCCTGGAAATCAGCTTTTCCTAGGAATGTCAGAACTAGGAATGAAGCAACTGGCGGAGGGCCCAGGCTCACCTGGCTGGCACAGTCGAAGCCGGTGCCCAGGGCAGCCAGGACACGCAGCACCCAGGGGCTGCTGTTACACTTCACCGCATAGAAGGGCGAGACCCTTGGCAGGGCCTGGCAGAAGGCCTGATGGCGGCTGGCCAACACACCCAGGTCGGCCACCATGAAGGGGTCTCGTTGGTCCTGCCAAGGCAGAGAGAGGCAAGAAAGGCTGGGCATGGGGTCATTTCATTGAATCCTCACAGTGTCTCCATGCGGCAAGTCCTACCATTATTCCAATAAGGAAAAGAGGAAACTACGGCTCTTAAATATCTTATTTTTTTTCTTTTCTCTTGAATACATTGGTGTGACACTAGTTAAAAGGTTATACAGTACAGGTATCAGGCGCACTACAATATGAATCTTTTATGTCAAGGTCAACAGCAACTACTTGGCAGTGGTAGGATTTGAGCCTTGATCTTCTAACTCCTACAACAGGAAGACAAGAGGGCAACAAGCTTTATAGACCAAATGGGCACCAGGACTCTCCAACCCTCACCCGGATCACTTGGCAAAGGGTGAAATCACAGGAGCTGGTGGGGGACTAGACAGGGACAGGAGAACTATCCCATGCTGCCCAGAGAACACAGCTATTCAGTAAGACCTAGTAAACTGACTTACAAAACACAAACAGGAAGCCTTATTTTGTCACCGCCTAAGTAGGGACTGAGACCCACCCTCTCCACTCCCCACTCCATGACCTTGCCCTCCCCTCCCTCCTCTCTCCTCACCGAATCAGAGAGCTCTTGGATTTTCTTCAAGACCACCTCCATGGCAGATTCCTCAGGCCCCAGGGGGATGATATCCTTCAACAACAAATTTCCAGGGCATCCTTCCTTCTCCTTCGAGTCCTTGAGGATGGTGCTCATCTCTGACTGTCCCAGGATTCTGGAAAGGCCTGGCTCTGAGAACATTCCTCCCTCCTCCTCCCAGCGCCCTGCTGGCCCGTGGAGCCAGAGTTCCTAGGCCAGTAAGTCCGCAGCGCTCCCATGCAGCCAAATAGAGCTCTATGGAGCCCTCGTGAACTTTCCCATCCATAGGATGGACCACTGACTAGGCCCAGCCTGCTTCAGAGATCTAGTTTGGCATCAAGGGAGATGCTCAAAAGACCCCCTACCATAGATGGTTGGCATCCTCTTCCAGACTCCTTCACACACGTTCCCATTCACAGATGAGAAATGTGACCCACAGAAAAGGTAAGTGCAGAGTCCACAATCTTTGGAGTATAAGGCTAAAGATTACAGGGGATCACCCAGCCCAACATTCTACTTTACTCATGTGGACAAGTGACCCAGAGATAGGAAAAGACTTGCCCAAGGGCACCAAGTGGTCTGTACCTGAGCTGGGACTGGCACCTGCTGCTGGCCACCCACCCCTGAGGCTGAAGTCAGGGCCACCTATAGACTGAATCTTTTGTTTCAACAGTTGGGGATGCACCCGTGGGGCCCCACCACCCCCAGACTCACCTGGTGCCAGTCATCACCTGCTTCCTCAGGCCCAGCACAGAGGACCAGGACCTATGGTGTCTTGGGCTTCAGGTAAATCCCTTTGGAAGAGCAGAAAGCTCAGATCTCAGGCAGGTGAAGTACCTGTGAAGCCTGTCCCTCCAAACCATGGCTACCACAACCCACCCCGACAAAACTTCCCATCCCTGTGGGTGGCCCATACAACAGGCCGTCAGGGTTAAGTCAGCCAGCGATGATCAGAGTAGAGAGACCCTGGAAACCCAGTCACTCACCCTTCCCACCTCAAAGATGGAAACACCGTGGGCTCAGAGGTCTTCTGTCAGATCAGCAAAGCTGGAGTGGAGCTGGGATTGGAACCTGACCTCAGACTCCAGTCGTAGGCAGAGCAAAAGCTGGTCTTACCCTTTGCTGTCTCTCTGTGCTCCCTGCACATTTAAGTATGTGGCTGGAGACCCTCTGAGTCACTTGATGTTCCTCCACATTCTTACCGCCCTTTCTCTCCATATGGGCACACCCAGGATCAAGCCACCATCTTGAGGTCACCTTGCCCCTGTGATGTCACTGATACCTCCTGCAGGCTTCCACCCACCTCTGTGATGATGCAGTCTCCTCTTCTAGTTTCTGGGAGTTAGAGCCCCAGGAATCTTGCTGCTCCCCTGCCTCTTTTGTGCTAGCCCTTCCCGGCATCGTCCTGCTTGAGGCCTCCAGCAGGTGCCAAAGCCCCACCTGACCGTCATCTGCAGACTCTGGGGATTTAAAACTCCAGGAAGAGGCAACAGGAAGGGCCTGGAGCTCTTCCGGTCCCAGGCTTCTGTGCAGAGATAGCCAAGTCCAAGAACCACATCACGCACAACCAGTCTCAAAAATGGCACAGAAATGGCATCAAGAAACCCCGGTCACAAAGATATGAATCTCTTAAGGGAGTAGACCCCAAGTTCCTCAGGAACATGCGCTTTGCCAAGAAGCACAACAAGAAGAGCCTGAAGAAGATGCAGGCCAACGACGCCAAGGCCATGAGCGCATGCGCCAAGGCCATCAAGGCCCTCGTCAAGCCCAAGGAGCCCAGGCCCAATATCCCAAAGAGCTGCAGCCGCAAACTCAGTCGACTTGCCTATATCGCTCACCCCAAGCTTGGGAAGCATGCTTGTGCCCACATTGCCAAGGGGCTCAGGCTCTGCCGGCCCAAGGCCAAGGCGGGAACCAAGCCCCAGGCTGCAGGTACCGCTGCAGCTCAGGCTCCTGCTACCGCTCCCAAAGGTGCCCAGGTCCCCACGAAGGCTCCACAATAAAGACCTCTGTCTGTCGATGTGAGGATGGAAGGACTGGTGGGGCCCCTGGGCTGCTGTCTGCGTGGCGCTGGTGCCGTCCTGTGCTGTTTGTACAAATAAACCTGCGGTAGGATCTAAAAAAAAAAAAAGGAAGGGCCTGGATTAGAAGGAAAGACTCAGCCCTAGCTGGTTTTACTCAGTGGATAGAGCATCAGCCTGCGGGCTGCAGGGTTCCGGGTTCATTTTCGGTCAAGGTCACATGTCTGGGTTGCAAGCTCAAACCCTAGTAGAAGATGTGCAAGAGGCAGCTGGTCAATGATTCTCTCTCATCATTGATGTTTTTATCTCTCTCCCTCTCTTTTGGTCTCTGAAATCAATAAAAATGTATTTTTTTAAATTAATTTAATAATAATTTTTTAAAAAGAAGGATGGACTCATTATGAAATCTGGCACAAAATCCCTTAACCTGCAGGAACCTGCAGGGGACTCATCAATTCCAGCAGTACAATGATGGGAGGGGCGAGAATAAACAGGATCAGGCCTTCGGCTCTGTAATCCCAAACAACATGGTAAAGAACATGACCTTTAGAGAGACCACACCTGCCCCAGACTGGTTCACATAGGACTGACTTCTAGCTTTTTTGTAAGTTTATAAAGCTTTGGGCAGATGGTCTCGCCTCTGGGAAGCTAGGTTTCATCTGTAGATGGGAATATTGTCCACAGTACCTCACAGGTGTTTCTTTAGCTCACAGATAATGAAACCAAGGCAAAGAGAGGCAGAATAACAGCATCTACTTACTAGAATCACAGAGAGTGCATGAGATAATGCATGCGAAGCCCATTCTTAACACCTTCATGACATTGGTTAAAAACTCATGTAACTAGCTTATGATGATAATGAAGTTAGCATGATAAGAAACTTAGAGATCATCTACACCAGCAATTTTTAAACTTTTTGCCATAAAAACTAAAATATCGACCCCACAGTGGTTATTTGTCATGTCTCGTGGCTGCCCACCATCTATGAACATCGCCTCCTCCAATCCCTCCCCTCTGCCATGGGCAAGCAAGAAATGGTCCTTCCCAGACTCCTTTGTGGCAAGGATGTGTGAGGATGTGACCTGGGCTTTATGAGATTCATTTGCTGGCATGAGGATCAGCTGGTTATAAAAGTGACTGTAGCAGCATGTGGGTTGTGGTGAAATAGTAGTTAATATAATTATTACCTGTTCTCATCTGGACTAATCTGATCTCCTAGAAAATCGGGCTTTGGGGATCAATGTTTGCTGACATAGAATGGCACAAAAGGCACATATTGGGGTTGGAGTGACATCTAAATGTAAGAGAGAATTTAGAGGAATAAAAGAATAAGCTCAGAGTCATCATTTATTGACATTGGACATGGCCATAGAACCAGGAACTATCTATAACTGAACTATGAGGAATCCCTCATCTCTTGCAGCTGAAGAGATAAAAAAAAGCCAATAACTAAAACTAAAGTCAATGCTTAAGAACATAAGTTGTCACATTACAGCGCTGGTTAAACTACAGCCTTACTTCACATGCGTGTGTGTGCGCGCGCACAGACACACATCCCCCCCCCACAAACGAAAGATATCAAATGACCAACAAGCACATGAAATGATACTCAACATCATTAGTCATCAGAGAAATGCAAAATAAAACCACCATGAGATGCCACTCATCCTCGCTAGCACGGCTAAGATGAAAGAGGCTGGCAATGCCAAGTGCTTTGGAAGATGTGTAACGGAGCGAGTCCCCACAAGACAGACCACAAAGACCAACCGAATTCAAACAGGCCTAAATTTATTACAGACTCGAATCTGGGCTCACCTAACTGGAATCTGGGCTCAGACCTTAGCTGACGCAGCAGGCTGGCTCCTTTTCCCCATCAGAGTGCCTAAGTTAGGGCAATCAGCTCGGCCTTTTGGGCAGAGGTCCCATGCCCTAGGGCTTGTGCCCAGATGACAGAGTCTAGGGTGACTACGGCAGACAAGTACTGTGGGTGCAGGTGGGGAGCATCATCATTGCACCCTCCAAGCAAGAGAGGTCCCTGAGTAAGCTGGCTTCCCTGGCCCACAGCTGGGATGGCCCTACCTGTCATGGGTTTTGAAAGTCCAGGACGTGAAGGTTGTTAATACAGCGCTGCATAGAGATGCTCGGTGATGAAGCGCAGGCAATACACCGGATTCCTCAGGGGTGTCGACGTCAGTGGGAAGGTGTGCAGACAGGCCCTTTGGCACCGATCCCACAGTCGTACAACCCCGTAGTAGGAGGAACCTATGGCCAGCAAGTGGTTCCCATCTGTCTGCAAGCAGTACAGGGTGCTGTCGTGGGGCTCTTCCCACTCCATGACACACTTCCAGACGCTTGCTCGGAGGTCCCAGTATCGAACATAGGTGTCATAGCCACAGGACAGGAACATGACATACATGAGGCCCAGCACCCCAGCCCCTGGGGGAAAGTCACTGCCCAGGTGCGTCATCAGCTACCCACTGTTGAGGTCCCAGATTCTCAGGGGTGAGAAGTGCCCACAACAAGCCGTCCCAGTACCAGACTCAGTCTTCAGTCTGGATGGTGTGTAAGCACTGGCCAAGCCGGCCTGAGGCCAAAGACCATACCTTGGCCGTTCTGTCCCTGGAGCCGCTCACGATGATGCCCCCTTTACAATCCACACAGTTCACCAGTTGTCAATCGTCCCAGGTGGGTTGATGGGTACTTCCGGCACAGCAAACCCAGCTCACCAGGATTAGTCAACATCATTCACTCACTGGCCCGACCCGGGCAGCCTCTCCTGGGCCCACAGAGCAGAGAACCAGCATCAGCTGGTGTTTTACTTCATGTTCCAAAGTTCGCACATACAGTATCACATGTTGGCTCCTCTGGTAGAACTTACTTCTCTGCTGGTTCTTCCAGTTGTATACTTCCAGGTCGCCCTGTCTTCCCTGGGCATCACGGCGGTGCGTCAGAGATTGCCATGCAGGCTTTAAAGACGATGTCATGTCAGGCAGGGCCTGGCCGCTGGGCTGCCAGGGGCTCGCATGATAAGAGCACCTAAGAGCACTGGCAAAGGGGCAGTTCCTCTTTTTATACCCATTCTGCCTTTCCCTATTGGCTCATAGATGCTGACTCGGCAATCTCTAATTGGTTCTCAGGCAGCAAGGGACCAGCTAACCCAGGAGGTTCCTAGTAAGGCTGATTGACCTAGTTAGCCTAACAAACTCAGGTCAGGTGTTATGGTCTGGCCAAAGATAATAGTTTGCAGTTAATCAGAGGCAGGTTCACACTTTTAACCCTGATTCTGAACCTTCCCCTCCCCCTTCTTTCCTGGCTTTAGGGGAGGAAGTGTCAAGCCTAGCCGTGAGGGGATTCCTCAGTAGTTCCCAATTTCAATCACTACAAAATGTAGAGCAGCTGGAACTCCTATTCCTTCTGTTGGAGAATCTCTTTGGCAGTATTTACTTAAGCTAAACATATACCTAACCTATGATTCAGCAATTGCATTCTGAGTATATACCCAGAGAAGTAAGATATACCCAACAAAAGTATGTCTACCAAAGACATGTTCACAGCAAGTCTATTAACAATATCCCCAATTGGACACAACCCAGAAGTACATTGACCATAGGAAAATATATATATATAATATGCTAAGTGTCCAACTGTTCGACCAGTTGCTATGACACTCATTGAACAACAGGGGCAGACATTCAACACAGGATCTGCCGTGATTCGCACTGGTCATTTACAGAGAAACATTACTGCAGGCTTGGTGCCAACAAACAAACCCTCAGCTTCCCCCAAGTGGGACACAGGCCCCGCCACCACCCCAGAGTGACAGCCCACCAAATCACAGCCCATGCTGCTGAGACCTCATGGCACAAAATGCGGCCCACAAGCCAGCTCAGCCCAGAAATGGTCTCTGTGGTCGCTAGGTAATGACATCACGTAGCAATGCCCAGCTTCCTGTCTCTAGTGACTAGCCTCCTTAGAGTTTCTTCAGCCCAGGAACACAACTTGCTTTATAGCCAGGTGCAAACACTTTATACTTTAACCAAATGTCTGTGAAGCATTTTCCTCTGCTTCATCTCATTTGATCATCACAGATGTCCTGGAGTAGGTAGATAGGAGATTCAGTGGAATCATATTTTCTTTTCATTAGCCAGAAAACCGAGATTTAGAAAGCTTAGAAACTTGACCAGAGTGAAAAGAAGTAAGAAATGGTGGACTTTGAAAATGACTTCAGGTTTTCTCACTGTGCAGAATATAATCAAACACTGATGCAGTTAAACATTTTATCCTTTGTTCTCCCTGTGTGATCTAAAATAATAGCCTGCTTCATGTTCATATTTATTGCTGTATTGCTGACAATTACCAGAAAAGGAAGTTGGAGTGTTTCACTGGGCTAGAAAAGGTTTAGTTAAATCAGAAAGTGAGTCTAGAGAACCTAGAAATTGACCCAAAGCAATATGCTCAATTAATATTTGACAAAGAAGCCATGAATATACAATGGAGTCAAGATAGTCTCTTCAATAAATGGTGTTGGGAAAGTTGGACAGATACATGCATAAAAATGAAACTAGACCACCAACTTACACTACATACAAAAATAAATTCAAAATAGATAAAGGACTTAAACCATGAAAATACTAGAGGAATCCACAGGCAGCAAAATCTCAGACATATGCTGAAGTAATTTCTTCACTGATACTGCTCCTAGGGCAATGGAAACTAAAGAGAAAATAAACAAGTGGGACTACATCAAAATAAAAAGCTTTTTTACAGCAAAAGAAACCATCAACAAAACAACAAGAAAGCCCACTGTAAGGGAGAACATATTTGCCAATGTTATCACCAATGACGGTTTAATCTTCAACATTTACAGGGAACTCATACAACTTAACAAAAGAAAGATAAACAACCCAATCAAAATATGGGTAATGGACCTAAATAGATACTTTTGAAAGAAGACAGAAGGAAAGCCAAGAGACACATGAAAACATGCTCAAAGTCACTAATCATCCGAGAGCTGCAAACCAAAATGACAATGTGATACCATCTCACACCTCTCAGAATGGCAAGTCAACAAACAACAAGTGCTGACGAGGATGCGGAGAAAAAGGAACCCTCATGCACTGCTGGTGGGAATGCAGACTGGTGCAGCCACTATGGAGAACAGTATAGAGTTTCCTCAAAAAACTACAAATGGAACTCCCATTTGACCCAGTGATCCCACTTCTAGGAATATATCCCAAGAAGCTAGAAACACAAATCAGAAAGGATATATGCATCCCTATGTTCATATAGCACACAATTCACCATAACTAAGAATTGGAAACAGTCTAAGTGCCCATCAGTATATGAGAGGATTAAAAACCTGTGGTACATTTACACAATGGACTACTATGCCGCAGTAAAAAAAGAAGGAGTTCTTAACCATTTGCAACAGCATGGATGGAACTGGGGAGCATTATGCTAAGTGAAATAAGCCAGTCAGAGAAACATAAGTATCACATGATCTCACTCATTTATGGAATATAATGAACAACATAAACTGATGAACAAAAACAGATCCAGAGACAGAGAAACATTGATCAGACCGTCAAACCTTACAAGGAAGGTAGGGGAGGAGGGGGTAAAGGGAAGAGATCAACCAAAGGACTTGTATGCATGCATATAAGCCTAACCAATGGACACAGACAACAGAGGTGTGAGGGCATGAGTCAGGGTGGGAGGGGGGAGAACAGAATAGGGTAATGGGGAGGTAAGGACACATATGTAATACCTTAATCAATAAAGAAATTTTTAAAAATAAATATTGACAAAAAAGAAAGCAGATCTAATTAAGCAAGTATATTCTACATATATAAAAGGCTAAGTTGACTCATGCATGCACGATACATATAAAGCTCTTGTTGTCACCAATCGCATGCGTGTGTTTTGATCTGACATTGTTGATGATGAATTGGTTGACACTTCTATTATAGAGAAAGGGCAAATAGCGATATTAAAATATTCCAATTAATTTTCTTTCAACATGCACGAATTTGTGCACAGGGCCACTAGTTGATAAATAAATTCATGTCTATTTCATGGAACACGACACAGCAATGAAAAAATGATCTAACACTAAATGCAAAAACATGAGTGAATCTCACATACCTAATGTTGAGCAACAAAGCCAGGCCCAAAATAATGACACATACATACAATACTTTAAGACTTCACAGATATGAAATTCAAACACAAGGAAAGTAATCTATGCTGACAGTACTCAGAAGAGTTAAGATCTCTGAGTAGCTGCCAGTGACTACCCTATGACTCAGCAATTCCACTCTGAGTATATATCCAGAGAGGTAAGAAATGCCCAACAAAAATATATCCACCCAAGATATATGTTCACAGCAAGTCTATTTACAAGAGCCCCAATTAGACATAATCTAGAAGTCCATCAACCACAAAATTGATAAATAAATTCATGTCTATTTCATGGAATACTACATAGCAATAAAAGAAGATCTCATGAGAAAAAAAAAAAAGAGTGAATCTCACATACCTAATGTTGAGCAAAAAAGCCATTCCCAAAATAATGACACATACACACATACTTTAAGACTTCACGGATATGAAATTCAAACATAAGAAAAGTAATCTATGCTGACAGTACTCAGAAGAGTTAAGACCTCTGAGTAGCTGCCAGTGACTGGGAGAGGGTGTAAGGGAGCCTCTGGGTACTGAAAGTGTTCTATAGCTTATAATCTTCATCTATATCTTATATATGTAATCTTCATCTTTTTACAGATGTGCATATGTATATATAAGCTATATTCACATATACATAGTATATATAGTCACACAGCTGTACACTTACTGAAATTACATAGCTATATCAGGCCTCTGATCTCATGTGAAAGTTGAAGGATTGACTTTGAAAGACAGCATCCTAAGAATTGTAATAAAGACATATGGGAAATTTTAGAAGTCTCAGAATATCTTAAACCCACAGGCCCATTATGAATCCCTTGTCAGCACAAGTAACCTTCCATCCTGGACTGATGAGGCCATTCCCTACTGCCTAACGAACCCTGTTATAAGCTTGTCCAGGGTATAAGCAGTAGTCACTCTTTTCATAGATCACCCCACCCACCTCCACTGCCTCAGGGTCTTTAACAGAACCCCTAAAGCACCCCAATTACCCAGTCAGACCCTAGGAAGGAAAACTGATATGCCAATATAATCTAAAGATTTTAACTACTTCACATGAAGAAAAATCCATAGAATCTCTATGGGAATGAACTCTGAGGTGTTAGACCTGGAAGGAAGGAACATCATTTAAGATCTGACCAAATTATTCATGAGTTCTTACCCACATTCTGCCCTCTAGGCACGAGCTCAAACATCTGGAAGTGATTCTAAATGTTTGTTCAGTCCATACCTGAGCCTAAACTCAGCGGCAGCATGGGTAAATAAATGCCATAAATTCCCTCAACATCTAGAGAAAGGAATCCAGGGATTTAGAAAGAATATTTAAACAGCTCACTCACCACCTAACCATGAAGGTCAGAAAACACAGCTTCTCCAAAGACTGAGAATTGGTATTGAGAATCACATCAGTGAAGGGAACATTGGCATCTTCGAAAAGCACCGTGTCAGTCAGAAATAAAGAGGGAAATCCTGCCCTTGAAATGGACGCTCTGCTTTCAACGAGAAAGGTGAGATGAGGTCCTGGAGCATCATAGAGGCCAAGTAACAGTACTTCTCCCAGAGGTGATCTGCTTACCATAGTGGATAGCAGGTCCCTGGTGGAATTAGAATGGTCAGGTCTGCAGGGATGGACAGTGTGGCTTGTGGGCCCTGGGATCTCTAGGACACCAACAGGAGTTCCACCTACTGAGACCCCATCTGATCTGTTTCACACAACAGGTGACTCCAGGTATACCCAGTGCCTTTCAAAATAATAGGCAGCCAGGCCAGTGTGGCTCAGGAGTGGAGTGTCAACACATGAACCAGGAGGTCACGGTTCGATTCCTAGTCAGGACACATGCCGAGGTTGCAGGCTCTATTCCCAGGAGGAGGCATGCAGGAGGCAGTAGATCGAAGATTCTCTCTCATCATGATGTTTCTATATCTCTTTCCCTCTCCCTTCCTCTCTGGAATCAATAAATATATTGTTTTTAATTTAAAGGAGGAAACTAAGATACATAGTTCAAAATTTTATAAGGTCACAACGAGATTTTCAAAGGACTTAATAAGATCATCAAGAAACTTAAAGAGACTTTTAAAGATCTTATTGAGAATGTCAATGGCATGAAAAAGGAACAGTCATAAATTAAGCACACACTAACTGAAATAAGGAATAATTTACAGAGATTCAACAGTAAAGTAGGGGATTCTGAGAATCAAATCAATGAGTTGGAATATGAGGAAGCAAAAAATCAATCACAAGGGGGAGGGGGGAAAGAATCCAAAAATATGAAGATAAGCCCTAGCAAGTTTGACTCTGTGGATAGAGGGTCGACCTGCAGACCGAAGGGTCCCAGGTTTGATTCTGGTCAAGGGCATATACCTCAGTTGCAGGCTCCTCCCCAGCCGGGGCTCTGGTCAAGGCGCAAGCAGGGGACAACCAATAAATGTGTTTCTCTCATATTGATATTTCTCTCTGTCCTGTCCTTTCTCTTCCACTCTCTCTAAAATCAATGGGGAAATATTCTCTGTAAGGATTTTTTTTTAAAAAAAGGTGAATAGTAAAAATATGAAGATAGTGTAAGGAACCTCTGGGACAACTTCAAAAGTACCAATATTCACATTATGGGGGTGGGTGCCAGAAAGAGAAGAGAGAGAGCAAGATATTGAAAACCTATTTGAAGTAATAATGACAGAAAACTTCCCTACCTGGGGAAAGAAATACTTGTAAGTCCAGGAAGTGCAGAGAGTCCCAAACAAGAGGAATGCAAAGAGGCCAAGACACATCATAATTAAAATGCCAAAGAGAGACTCTTAAAGCAGCAAGAGAAAAACAGTTAGTTACCTACAAGGGAATGCCCATATGACTATCAGCTGATTTCTCAACAAAAACTTTGCAGCCCAGAAGGACTGGCAAGAAATACTCAAAGTGATGAACATCAAGAACCTACAATCAAGATTACCCTTGTGAGAATAAACAAGTCATCTTTTCTGTCAAAGAACAGTTTAGACAGTCACCATTTTGGACTGCATGGCTTATCAGCCACCATGTTGACCACATGGCTTGCAACTCCCCTGGGGAGCACCATCTTGAAACAGCAAAGGCCAATCCCTCCCTTTGAATTAGCCAATCGTGAAAGATTGTGTGCCTGATCTCCAATCAAGAGTAAGGGACAGGTCATATGCATCAGGGGTTATAAAGCCGAGCAGCCTACCTGCTCAGTATGCGCACATTCCAGACCATGCATGTGCAACCTTCTACATAGAAGTAAAGGTGTTTGCCTTGCTGCCTGGTTCCCAAGTGTGTTTTATGTTGTACAAGGACCCCTGACTTGGGGGGGTGTAGGGGACATAGGGGGTTGTTTGCCTTATTTCTAACACCCTATCCAGCAAAACTATAACTTAGAATTGAAGGTCAGATAAAGAGCTTCACAGACAAGAAAAATCTAAAGGAGTTTATCACTATCAAATCAGTATTACATGAAATGTTAGAGCAGTGGTTCTCAACCTTTCTAATGCTGCGACCCTTTAATACAGTTGCTCAACGTTTGGTGACCCCCAACCATAAAATTATTTTCGTTGCTACTTCATAACTGTAATCTTGCTACTGTTATGAACTGTAATGTAAATATCTGATATGCAGGATGTATTTTCATTGTTACAAATTGAGCATAATTAAAGCATAGTGATTAATCACAAAAACAATATGTAATTATATATTATGAAATATTTATTTCTAATTACAAATAAATGAAATTTTGTCTTGAATCATGGTGTAGCATGGGCAACAGTCTTCATATGACAACAGTAAACTACATTGCTACACTTTGCTACACCGAGGAGCGGTCTGTTGGTTCCTAAGACCATGGGAAATAGGTGTTTTCCAATAGTCTTAGGCGATCCCTGTGAAAGGGTCGTTCGACCCCCAAAGGGGTCGCGACCTACAGGTTGAGAACCGCTCTGTTAGAGGATTTTCTTTAAGAAGAAGAAGAGAGATAAAAATATGAACAATAGAGAGAATCCAAGATGGCGGCATAGGTAAACACCTACACTGCTACCTCGCACAACAATTTCAAAACTACAACTAAAAGACAGAACGGACATTATCCAGAACCATGGGAAAGCTGGCTGATTCTAGTGGTAATTCTACAACTAGGAGGAAAGAAAGGGCTCACAGAGACCTAGAGGAGCTGCAAAAAGCTGAGGTATGGAGACACTCGTGTGAAGAGAGCAGGTGTCAGAGAACCTGGCTGGCTTTCTCTGATGAGAGGGAGACGGAGACTCTCAACAGCATCGAACCCCTTATCCTATGACACTAAACCCCAGATCCAGCCGAAACTCATATGGCGGGAGTTTGGACTGTGAAAAGGGAGAAGTACACGGAAATTTAGGGGAGTCGCAAAAGATCAGAAGTCTGGTGGCACACACAGCACTGCGCGCAGAGGACCGACTGCTGATTGTGCCGTTGGCTTTCACGAGTGGGCGGGAGACAGACCCTCCCAACTGCGTCACTTCTAACTCCACTAAACCCTGGTTTCGGGCGAAACCCTGGGGACTCAGACTCATATGGTACTGGAGCCCAGGGGAGCCGGAGGGGCAGCAGTTTAGAGGCACTGGGAGAGCAGAGAGCATGTGTGCACAGGGACCACTCCAGCCATTTCCCAGTCATGTGAGACTCAGGGGCCATGGAGGGCGGGGCCAACTGAAAGGCAAGGTGGTCCTTTAATCCCTGAGACTCCACCCATCCCAAGCTCAACAGAGAGGCTTTTGCGGTTTTGCAAGTCTGGTATCATAAAGCTGAATCCAACACAGAAGTTCTCCTGGCATAGTGAAAATGCCGAGACAAGGGAAGGGATCACAAACAAAAGAAATGGAGGAAAACAAACGACTGGATATAGATTTCAAAAACCGCTTATAAGGTTTTTCAAGAATATCCTAGAAAAGTTGGATAAAGTTAGCGAGATCCAAGAGGAGATGAAAAAGAACCAACTGGAGATGGAAAAGAACCAACTGGAGATGAAAAAGAACCAACTAGAGATGGAAAAGATCCAACTAGAGATGAAAAAGGACCAACTAGAGATGAAAAAGGACCAACTAGAAATTAAACATACACTGACTGAAATAAAAAAATATTATATAGAGACCTAACAGCAGACTAGAGGAAGGCAAGAATCAAGTCAAAAATTTGAAATATAAAGAATCAGAAAACACTCAACTGAAAAAGCAAGAAGAGAAAAGAATCCAAAAATGTGAAGATGAAGATAATGTAAGGAGCCTCTGGGACAGCTTCAAGCATACCAACATCAGAATTGTGGGGGTGCCAGAAGAGAGAGAGCAAGATACTGAAAACCTATTTAAAGAAATAATGACTGAAAACTTCCCACATCTGGTAAAAGAAATAGACTTACAAGTCCAGGAAGCACACAAAACCCCATATAAAAGGAATCCAAAGAGGACTACACCAAGACACATCATAATTAAAATACCAAGAGCAAAAGAAAAAGAGAGAATACTAAAAGCAGCAAGAGAAAAAAACAGTTCATTACCTACAAGGGAGCACCCATACGACTGTCAGCTGATTTCTCAACAGAAATGATGCAGGCCAGTTGGGAGTGGCAAGAAATATTCAACGTGATGAATAGCAAGAACCTAAAACCAAGAATACTCTATCCAGCAAAGCTATCATTCAGAATTGAAGGTACCTGGTGACTGGGCTCTTGCATTGGAACCCCAGGTTCCAGGCTTCCAGCCATCCTGACAATGGATGTGGCAGTGGCAGGAAGTGCAGCTTCCTGCAAGGCAGTGACCTTAGGAGAAACTGCACTACTGTGCACAACACTGGACTTGGGCTCGGATGAGCACTGACTTCCATGCAGACTAGGAGCTGCCTCTGGGTCCTAATCTCGTTAGAGCTGTCAGAACTGCACCCCTGGTCCTCAGGCTCTGCTATTTCAGAGTGCATCTACCCAGCATCTTCATCTCGTGATGGGGCAGACACACTCTCTGCACTCAAAGCCCACCAGAAATGCCGGAGAATGAAACCCTGGGGTGGCTATGTGAATAAATGCAGCGATACCCCAGATCAGATTTTCTATTGATAGAGCTAAATTAGATTGACTCCATGAAATTCTTTCTGTTACTGTCATGATGTTTCATTTGTTCTGTACCCGCCATTCTGCAACTCTCCCTGCTGCCCCTCCCTGTAAACCAAGGAAACATAATAGTTGCACAAACCTGCCAATAGGAATCCAGAGAAGTGGCTCAGCCCAAATTAGGCAAACTGCACAGTACCCCTACGTAACCAGACCCCTGATCCTGCTCCCTGACCAATCAATGGAGGCCAAGAATGTTCCCCCCCAACCCACTGCTATAAAGCCCTTGTCCCACCAGAGCGCGCTCTCTCTCTCACGCCGCTGCGCTGGTGATTGCTGGAGACGAGCGCTCGTTCTAGCGCAAATAAAGGTTCTTTTGCTTTTGCATCGGGCTCGGCTCCTTCCTGGTGGGTTTTTGGGGATTCTGAACACTGGGCACAACACTATAACTGTGCTGTTAAGGTCATGAAGCTTCAGGCATCATGCCCACCTTCTTTTGCCTTAAATATATCAAAGCAATCTGGTTTGTAGCAAGTCTGGAATCAAAGAAAGAGAAATCAAATCCAATCTTTCTATGATTCCCATGATTGGGTTAATGAATATTTATGAAACTCCTACTATGCATTGCACAATAACACGATTTCTTTTAAGCCTCATAACAACCCCATGAAGCTCTAATTATCAGATGAGGAATCAGAGGCTCACAGATGTTGAGAAAATAAATAAAAGCATTCCCAAGGTTCTCAGTAAGTAGCTGAGATGGGGTCCAAGCACAGGTCTGACTCCGGAGCCCAGGCTTTTGTCGTTAGTTAAAAAACTCACTGAACAGTCATGAGAACATGCAAAGTGAATATCATTATGTCAGATGGAAACCTGAAGGTCAGAGAGGGGCAGGACCTCACCCAAATCAAGAATAAACTCAAGCCCTAACTGGTTTGGCTTAGTGGATAGAGTGTCAGCCTGCGGACTCAAAGGTCCCAGGTTCGATTCCAATCAGGGCATGTATGTTGGTTGCGGGCACATACCCAGTAGCAAGTGTGCAAGAGGTAGCTGATTGATGTTTCTCTCTCATCAATGTTTCTAATTCTCTATCCCTCTCCCTTCCTCTCTGTAAAAAATCAATGAAATATATATTTTCTTTTAAAAAAAGAATAAATTCAAGAGAAAAGAACCAAGATGGTGGTATAAGGTCGACACCTATATGTGCTGCCTCTCAGAACCACATCAAAACTACAACTATAAAACAAAACAACTATCATCCAGAACCGCGGGAGAGCTGATTGAGTGGAAGCTCTACAACTTGAAGGAAAGAAAAAAGTGCATTGAGACAGGTAGGAGGTACGAAGGTGCGGAGGTGTGGAGGCTCGCACAGAACAGGCTGGTAACCGTGTGCGCTGTTGTTGTTTTCAATCGGGAGGGAGATACAAGCTCCTGACTGTTCTGAACTCCAGTTCCGGCGAAACTCTCGGGACCCAGACTCATACAGGGAGACACTGGACTGTCTGGCATCAGGCCAGAACGCAGGACAGCTTTCTCTCAGAGGTGCTCGTAGTTATCATTGTTCCTGTGTGGAGACGTGGGACCTCTCTGGTGCAGGGCTGATTAGCAGCCATTGCTGTTTGCTCCACCCTCATGATTTCCTGAGACCCTGCCCCACCCAATTTACAAGCCCACCCAAGCTGTGCTCAGCGGCTTTTGCATATAAATGGCATGTCATTTCACAGCTTAAAACCTGTCAATCTGCAGCTGGGTCAGAGAGCCCCAGAGCTTCCCAAGGCTGGCAGCAGTTGCCGGCTTTGTTTCACAGCTGGACCTCATCTGGGCACTTCCAAACCTCAAACAAAGAGGAGGAATCTGCAGATCTCTCTGTAGCTCCTGCTGGGTGGCCTCAGGCAGTGGCTGACTTTGCACCTCCTTAAAGATCCAAGAGCCAGTGTACCCAGTGATCAGTGTGAAACCATACTGGATTACAACTCTTCATATTCATAAACGGCACACTCAAGGGGCAGACTCAGTGAGCACCAAAGCCCCACTGAAGCAAGCCCTGCCTCATAAGGGTATCTCTTGAACAACAGGTCTTCCAGTACAGACATAGCTGGTCCTCACAGCCAATTGGCCAGGAGGTCAATTCCTCCCAGTGATACCAACAGCAATCAAGGCTTAACTACAAGGCTGTGCACACAGCCCACAAAGGGGTACACCAAGAGAGTCCACCTCAGGTGATTGGGGAGACTGAACCACTGGGCCCTATAGGACACCTAACACACAAAGCCACTCTATCAACTTAGGGAAGCAGCCAAAATTCAGAGACAAAGAAACATGTCACGAATTAAAGAAATGGAGGAAAGCAAATTTCTGGATATAGAGTTCAAAACCACAGTTATAAGGTTACTCAAGAATCTTCTAGAAACCTCTGAGGAACTTAGTGAGAACTTCAAGGATCTTAGTGAGAATGCCAAAAAAAAAAATGGAAAAGGACCAATCAAAAATTAAGCATACACTGACTGAAATAAAGAATAATATACAGTACAGAGATTCAACAGCAGACTAGAGGATCCCAAGAATCAAATCAAAGATTTGAAATACAAGGAAGCAAAAAATGCCCAACCAGAAAAGAAAAGAAGAAAAAGAAAAATATGAAGATAGTGTAAGGAGCCTCTGGGACAACCTCAAGCGTATGAACATCCGAATTATGGCGGTGCCAGAAAAAGAGAGATAGAAAGCTATTGAAAACCTATTTGAAGAAATAATGACAGAAAACTTCTCCCACCTGGTGAAAGAAATAGACTTACAAGTCCAAGAATCTCAGAGAACCCCAAACAAGAGGAAACCAAAGAGGACCACACCAAGATACATCATAATTAAAATGCCAAGGACAAAAGACAAAGAGAATCTTAAAAGCAGCAAGAGAAAAACAGTACTCAGCTGACAGTCGTATGAGTGCTCCCTTGTAGGGACTGTCAGCTGATTTCTCAACAGAAACTATGCAGGCCAGAAGGGAGTGGCAAGAAATATTAAAAGAGATGAATAGCAAGAACCTACAACCAAGATTACTCTACCCAGCAAACTTATCATTTAGAATTGAAGGTCAGATAAAGAGCTTCACAGACAAGAAAAAGCTAAAGGAGTTCATCACCACCAAACCAGTATTATATGAAATGCTGAAGGGTATTCTTTAAGAAGAGAAAGAAGAAGAAAAAGATAAAGATAAAAAATTATAAACAACCAAGTGACAACAAACACATATCAACAAATGAATCTAAAAATCAAATGAATAGCCAAAAGTAGTTTGGTTCAGTGGATAGAGCGTCAGCCTGAAAGGTCCCAGGTTCGATTCCAGTCAGGGGCATGTACCTTGGTTGTGGGCACATCCCCAGTGGGGAGTGTACAGGAGGTAGCTGATCAATATTTCTCTCTCATCGATGTTTCTAACTCTCTATCACTCCCTAGCCCTTCCTCTCTGTAAAAAAATCAATAAAATATATTTTTAAAAAGATAAAAATCAAATGAATAAAAAATCTGATGAACAGAATAAACTGGTGAATATAATAGAATCAGGAGCATGGAAGGGGAGTGAACTGACAATCCTCAGGGGGAAGAGGGTGTGGGGGGTGCGGGAAGAGACTGGACAAAAATCTTACATCTATGGATGAGGACAGTGAGAGGAGGGTGAGGGCATGGGGTGGGGTGGGAACGGGATGGATAGGAGCTATGGGGAGAGGGGAGGAATATTTGTAATAATCTAAACAATGAAGACTAAAAAGAATGAACTAAAATCCAGATCTCATGGAGACCAAGCCAAACAGCCAATTTTGGGAAAATAAAATGGCACTCTGTCCTGGCTAATCTCCCCTTCCCACCCACACCTAATCCCAGAATATTATCCAGCCCAATTCCACTTACTACATCCCTCTCAGTTCCAATCCTTGCAGATATTTCTCTGTCTGCCGGGAACCCTCGCCCTTTAGGCTGCAAGCTACTATCCATCTCCACTGTCCAACTCCAATGGCACCTTGTGGCAGCCATTAGTGCTGTCCATCAGCATTTCCAACTCTCCTCTTGGGCACGCGGTCAAATTACATTTCCCCACAGAATCAGTCTATTTAAGCTAAATTATGCAGGCGCTTATAACTACGAAGATTTGCTTCTGGCTCACTGTGAGTCTACATGGGCTCTGTTCCATCACCCCAGGATTCAGGCTCCGGAAGCAGTCCATCAGCCCTCAAGGCACATTTCTATTCAAGATAGAAATTAAGTGGCCCAAATAAGGCCCCTGGCTAAGGCTGATGTCCCTGGGAGAAGAGTATAGTTCTCTCATAGGGCAACACAGCAAACATTTGGGCAATTAATACAGTCTATCACAGACCCTTCCCTCCAGATTGGGTATAGCTGTGTGACCTGCTTTGGCCAATAAAACGTGAGCTGAAGTAATATGCTACTCCCAGTAGGTAACTTTCTGAGCCAGTGTTAATCTCTTTTCCTCTGCACGAGCCATCAGCAATGGCGGCTACTCCTTCAGCTGGGTCCCAGGGTGAGGCCCCAGCCAACCCTCCCTGGACATGTAATGTGAGGAGATAACTACCTTACTGCTTTAAGTGCCGCGATTTATAGAACTTACCTCTGGGAAAGAACTAAATGAGCTTCATTCGTTCATACACTCATGCATTCTTTCATCCCAAAAATATTTATCGACCTCCCACACACACACACCCCCTAGCCTGCAAGCCCCAGGCCCAGTGCAGGCAGAAGTAGTCCCTGCAGCCTCCTTGCCATCCCAACCCGAGGGGGAGCAAGCACCCGCCCCTACCCCCAACTCCACACTCGCCGGTATCTGCAAGCACGTGCACAGTTCGCTGCTGCCCGAAGCCACCCGGGTCCCCGGCTAACCTTCCCGAAGCCCGGCCCATCGTTTGCTGCCCTTTGTTGCTGCAGCTTGGGTCTCCCCACTGCCTTCCTCAGCCTCCACCTCGTCCTTTGCCAGCCACCCGGGATCTCCCTCCTCCTCCTCCTCCTCCTCCTCCTCCTCCGCCGCCGCCGCCGCC
>JAAGEH010000030.1:2734125-2757940 GCA_011751065.1 Lasiurus cinereus | reverse complement strand
GGGCCCCAAACGTTGTCCTCCGCCTGGGGAGAACGCGGTAGTTTTGGGGTGGGGGTCCTGGGCAGCTGTGTCTACCCTGATCAGGAGGAAGAGGGAGCAGTGACAGTCAGCGACTGTGGACAGGGCATGGCAGCGGCACCCTTGGGTGGGAGAGGGGATGTCAGACGAGGGGTGGAGGGGGAAACCGCTCCTCAAGATGCTGTCTCCCCCACTCCCCCCCCAAAAAAAGATGCTGTCCCGGCCTGCCAGGAGCTGGAGAGCTGGGAGGGGGTCGGGGAGAACGCTCGGGCCCTTCCCCCCTCTCCTGTAGTCCCCGCCGGAAGGAAAGCTGAAGGCGAAATTGAGTTTTCCAGACTTCCATCCCTAGCCCCCCACCCCGAGCCCCTCAGACACACAGTGGGGAGGCTGGGTCTTCTGGCCGCCCAGACAGGGCTACTCAGGCGCTGCCCACAGGCCTCCAGCGCCCTCCAAACCCTGGAGTTCTCACCCAGAGGTGAGTGGGGTGCTGGCAGGGGAGGCTTAGGAAAATAGGGACAGTGTGGAGAGCGGCTAAAGTGTTTGGACAGGTTCAAGCCTACAGTTGTAAGCTTGACCTTAGGGTCCCAACCTGGGGTCCCCCGTGGCTGAGTGATATGGGCAGCCGGAGGTGCAGCAAGGAGACAAAGCTTGACCAGGTGCATGCAATTGAGTAGGTTGGAAACCCACTGGAAGGTGGTAAGCATCTTGACCACGCCCTGACTTGGCCTCCTGGAACCTGGCTATCAAATAAAGACACGGCTTGTAGTCCGAGGCGAGCTCTCCATCAGAGAGGACAGCGTCCCGCCAAGACCCAGCTTTCATTCTCTTTGTCTTTTCTCAGTCCTTCGCCGCCCCCACTCCGGCTCACCGAACCTGGCCGAGCTGGAGTGGCACCTAAGATGCCCAATGTGGGGCTGAGTATGCCACGGCCGTGCCAGCCTGCCACACAAACTAGGTAGGGATTTAGAGCCACTTATCTCAGACAAACAACGCAAGCAGCACAGCCCTGTCCTCGGACGCAGAGCGCAATATACACTTCACTTTTTTACAAAATATGTATTTTATTGTTTTTTTACAGAGAGGAAGGGAGAGGGATAGATAGTTAGAAACATCGATGAAAAAGAAACATCGATCAGCCGCTTCCTGCACACCCCCTACTGAGGATGTGCCTGCAACCAAGGTACATGCCCTCGACCAGAACTGAACCTGGGACCTTACAATCCACAGGCCGATGCTCTATTCACTGAGCCAAACGAGTCAGGGCTACACTTCACTTTTTTTTTAAATATATATTTTATTGATTTTTTTTTTTACAGAGAGGAAGGGAGAGAGATAGTTAAAAACATTGATGAGAGAGAAACATTGATCAGCTGCCTCCTGCGCCCCCTACCAGGGATGTGCCTGCAACCAAGGTATATGCCTTGACTGGAATCGAACCTGGGACCTTTCAGTCTGCAGGCCAACACTCTATCCACTAAGCCAAACCGGTTTTGGCTACACTTCACTTTTTAAAGGTGGTCTGCTCCTTGGGGGCAGCAAGATGAGACAGTGATAGGGGGGATTTATAATCTGATAGATAGAGCACCTGAGTTAATCTGAAATATAATCATATTTTGAAATCCTAAGATACACATACATACAGGAGCAGAGGATTATGTTTCTTATATGAGAACAGAAGGTTAAGTTTTTCTTTTCTACATTTCACTTCTCAGGCCAGTATCCCTGCATACTCCCTTTGATCCAGAGCAAAGTAATTGAGGTGATTCTGCTGCAGACAATGTACACTAAGCATGTCAAACGAGGCTTGCGGCCCATCGGCCATGAGTTTGACATGCTTGATACCCAGCAAACAAGCAGAACCATTAAGTATGGTCAGGCCAACCCCGCCAGAAGCCAAAACATCATCTCACCGCCTGACAACCAAGAATAATAGTTGAATTCTGCTGACCCCCAGGATTGAATGCAATTGCCATTCCCAACCTCATGCTAGTCCATTTCCCAATACAGTGGTACCTCGAGATACGAGTTTAATTCGTTCCGTAACCTTGAGGCGTGGGAAACTATGAGACGCTCGAGTCGAGGTAAACTGGTGGGTCGTGTGCAGCCGGCCGATCGGCACGATTACTCCTATCTCAAATGTTGCTCGTATTTCAAAGCAAAAATCGCTCGCTCGACGGCTCGTATCTCAAAAATCTCGTATGTTAGGGCATTCGTATCTCGAGGTACCACTGTATAATCCTGTCCCCTGCACCTGCTGTGAGACAGGTTTTGGATGCTTGTAAGCACCCTGTCTTCCTGGTTGGCGGGCCTTCTTAATAAAAGCCTCATATGATTCAACCCTGCCTTTGTCGTTGGACATTGCGACAGGCAGCCTGAGCCCACCCCTGGGTTTCCCGGGAACAAAAGGAGCTAAGACAAAGGGCTCAGAGTTGGATGAAAGGATAGAAACAGGGCGAGAGAGAGCTGAAGAGCGGTCATAGCACCCTGAAAATGCTCACTGGTTCCCTTATAAACCCCCTTTGTGGGTGTTCTATTATGTGGTGGTTAGTTTTTAAAATATAAGCCTCTTTAGATTAAATCCTGGCATTCACAGTCTCAGTTCAGGGAATCCAAACACAGGCAAAGATCCGCTTCCCACCGTGGGTCTGGCTACATGACAGATAAAGCAGCAGGCTGTGTTTCCTCGGTCTCTCTGCCTCTTTATTCAGTATCTTCAGGATCTGGCTCAAGGTGAATTTTTACAAGCGATTCAGTCTCATGCATTTAGCTATTTCAAAGAGAAGGACATTTAGCTGAAACCAGTTTGGCTCAGTGGATGGAGCGTTGACCTGCGTACTGAAAGGTCCCAGGTTCAATTCTGGTCAAGGGCATGTACCTTGGTTGCAGGCACATCCCCAGTAGGAGGCATGCAGGAGGCAGCTGATCGTTATCTCTCTCTCATTGGTGTTTTTAACTCTCTATCCCTCCTTCCTCTCTGTAAAAAAAAAAAAAAAAATCAAGAAAAAATATTTTTTAAAAAGAGAGAGGGGGAAGGACATTTATAAGGACTGCTCTTTTTTTAAAATGCAGGCGCTGGAATTTTTATTTTTCCAGGAGTTAATAAGTAAACTTGAGAATTCTGACAGACACTTTAGCCTTTTTGTTCTTTCCTTCCCCACCCCCGTGGCTTGCTCAGATACACTTTCTTTTGTAACTTAGGCTTGAGTCCCCCAGACTGCATTTATCTCAAGCAATAAAAATAAGCCATGCCTTAATTAAAAACAAGTTACAAAACCTCAAACCTGTACACTCAAAGCATTCTAGATAAGCAACCAAAGACATTAAAAAACAAAAAATCCACATTTAAGATGTCTTTAGCCAATGAATTGTGGGAGATTTATGAGCATCTAATACTCATTGTCACTAATGAGTTAGCCACATGGATTTCCAGTGCATCGAGAAGTGAAGAGATGCCCAGACGGTGTGGCTCAGTGGTTGAGCACCGACCTATGAACCAGGAAGTCATGGTTTGATTCCCAGTCAGGGCACATGCCCCGGTTGTAGGCTCAACCCCCAATATGGGGCATGCAGGAGGCAGCCAATCAATGATTCTCTCTCATCATTAATGTTTCTCTCTCTCTCTCTCCTTCTCCCTCCCTCTCTCTCCTTTATCTTCCTCTCTGGAGTCAATAAAAATATATATATTTAGAAAAAATCTCCTGGGGATGAAAATAGAAAGACCCGAGTCCCAATTCAAAACTACTAAATCAGATTCTCCGTGGGAGAAGAATCTGTATTTTTTTAAAAACATAAATAAATAAATAAATAAATAAATAAATAAATAAATAATGAAGAGACACCTTGAGCAGTGGTTCTCAAACTTTCTAATGCCTCAACCCTTTAGTACAGTTCCTCATGTTGTGGTGACTCCAACCATAAAATTATTTTCGTTGCTACTTCATAACTGTAATTTTGTTACTGTTAATGAATCGTAATGTAAATATCTGTGTTTTCTGATGGTCCTAAGCGACCCTGCTAGCAGTTCTCAACCTGAGGATCACAACATTAGAAAGGTTGAGAACCACGGCCTTAGAGAGAAATGGAACTTGTTGGCCTGAACTTGTGCCCCTGGCTGCCAGCACCGGCTTCCCTCTGGCCACCAGCACCCGGGACTCAGGCTTCCCTCGCAGCCCTGGCTTTGTCCGTAAGGTCGTCTGGTCTAATTAGCACATTACACTTTTATTATTACAGATTGTGCACTTACACTGGCCCAGAATGATGGAGGCCCTGAGGACATAGCAATCAACAAACCAAGGTCTCCTTCCTCATGGAACTCAACTTGGAGTGGTTGGAAAAGATAGATAGACAAGTCACCTGGGGAGGAGTGAGCCCCTCAAGGACATGTTTGATCATGGGCAATGGCCGGGTTCTTGCTCTGCCAAATGCCAAGTGTGGGGAGGAGTGGAACCTTTCGGAACAGGAGAGGAAGAGCTGTGGAGAACCCCAGAGAAGGTGGGGAACAGGCGCCTGGTGTCACAGATCGGTTCCATGCATAAATAGGCAGAGAATTATTATGTAAAAGAAGCTATGGGCCAAGACATGCTTCTAAAGTTTTGCCTAAAAGTTTCCTCCGTCTTTGTATTTTCCTGGGCTAAAAACACCAGCCTAGCTTTTTTCATCTCAGTCCCACCAGGTGGGCGAAACTACTTTGTACATTTTCTTTTAATAATGCCATTATTCATTCCTTTGTCTTAGGTCGCTTTAGTGGTGAACTTCAGTTTTCTAGAGGCTTTGGAAATTCACAATATTCATGAGATCAGTGGTTCAAAATCTAACCCCACTCAAATCACTCACAAATGGTAGAAAAGGTAGCCAATTTCAGAATTATAAGAAAAACATACCAGGCCATAATGTGTGATTAAATTATAACATAGAACACCTATATATATAAAACCCTAATATGCAAATAGAGCAAATGGCGTAACAACCAAACAACTGAACAACCAGCAGCAGGCAGCAGAGCTTGGAACATGGTGGGTGTCAGTCATGGTGGGCAGGTGGAGCAGATGAGCCAGGTTGCCAGACCAAGGCTGGGCACCAGTCAGTCACTGTCATTGGGTGAACCTCTGGTGGCTACTGAAAATTCTTTGCTCCGTGCACCCCCGTTCTGCTTGGCACTTGCACCCACTGCCGGCAGCAGCCAGACCTGATCACCCCTCAGGGCTTCTCCACCTCCTCCTGCTCCTGAGGGGTGATCGGGGCTGGCAGCCGCCTCTCACACCTGCTGCCGGCAACAGCCCTGCTGGAACCCTCTGCTTGTGCCAGAGCTGTCACTTGCACCTGCTGCCAGCACCCAGCTGGTCCTGATCACTCAGTGCCAGCAGCGGGTGTGAGCAGTGGCTACTGACTCTGATCACCCCTGAGGGCTTCTCCTGAGGGGCAATGGGCAGCAGCCAACACTCGCACCCACTGCTGGCACCAGCCCCAATCGCTCTGCATGTGCTGTTAGCGCCTGGGAGTGGTAGCAAGAGCAGGGCTGCTGGCAGAGAGGGAACCCACGGCAGTGGCAGGAGGGGCTGGGCGGGGGTGCAGAGGAGGGGCTAAGACCTACCCCTGTGCCCACCACAGCCTCACAGCCCACAGTTCAGAAAGGGTGCATGAATTCGTGCAGTGGGCCTCTGATATAATTATTCTCTATAATAAAGATGTAATATTCAAATGGTCATTGCACCATGAAGCAGGTGGGTGGGCCAGCAAGCTACAAGCGGGCAGCAGAGAGCTACAGGAGGGGGCAAGGCAGCAAGCTAAGAGTGGGAAGCAGTGGGTGGTGGGAGGAGCTACAGGAGGGTGGGGCAGTGGGCAGAGAGCTATAGGAGGGTGACAGCAAGCTACTGGCGAGCTATTGGTGCATGGATTCGTGCACAGGGCTACTAGTCATTAATATAATACAACATAAAATTTTACCTTAAAATTTTTCTATAATGTATCATTTTTTATACAGTTTGAATTTCAGAAAAAAATACAATTCTAAAGAGTCCTAGGACCCTCCTCCTCTCCTTCTGCAGGGCATTAGTCTTCTCTCATAACCTCTGCCCTTGGTGCTTTCCCTAAAGAGTCCTCTCTCTCTCTTTTTTTTTCCCCCCCAAATAAATTTTTATTGATTTCTGAGAGGAAGGGACAGGGAGAGATAGGAACATCAATGATGACAGAGAATCATTGATTGGCCACCTCCTTGCATGCCTCCTACTGGGAATTGAGCCTGTAACCTGGGCATGTGCCCTGATAGGAATTGAACCGCAACCTCCTGGTTCATAGGTTTATGCTCAACTACCGACCCACACCAGCCAGGCAAGAGTCCTCTCATTTTTTTTTTATAAATATATTTTATTGATTTTTTTACAGAGAGGAAGGGAGAGGGATAGAGAGTTAGGAACATCACGCCCCCTACTGGGGATGTACCCAAAACCAAGATACAGGCCCTTGACGAGAATTGAACCTGGGATCTTTTAATCCGTAGGCTGACACTCTATCCACTGAGCCAAACCGGTTTCGGCAAGAGTCCTCTCATTTTATTTCAGTTTTTGGGATAGACCTGCCAGGTCTAGTATTCCAAGGTAAAACATTCTCTGAAGAACTTTGTATTTCAGTTCTCACAATACAAAAAGTGTGATTTTAAAACAATTTGTTTGATAGTAACAAGTGAATTATTTTGAGTCATTTTGCATTGGGAACCATAGATCTGCATGGAGCGCATATAATTCCCCAAATTCAAACTGGCCATGAAATAGAAAAATTGAAAGCAGAGACTCAAACTGATGTTTGGGGGAGGGGAGGTTGTGTTTTTTTAATCTTTATTGTTGAAAGTAATATATGGGCCCCCTCTTTTTCCCCCCATTGACCCCTTCTAGCCCACCCCCAGATGAGCTCAGTGTTTTAGGTACTTTATATACATTATGTCAGTATATCCACAAATAAACTCTTTTTTAAAAAATATACTTTATTGATTTTTTACAGAGAGGAAAGGAGAGGGATACAGAGTTAGAAATATTGATCAGCTGCCTCCTGCACACCTCCCACTGGGGATGTGGCCGCAACCAAGGCACGTGCCCCCAACAGGAATCAAACCTGGGACCGTTCAGTCCGCAGGCCGACGCTCTATCCACTGAGCCAAACCAGTTTTGGCACCAAATAAACTCTTGATCATCCCCTACAAGTCTGGGTCTCTCTGTAGCTTATCTCAGTGAATGACACCATCATTTAACCCTTTCATGAACCACAGGCTTTTGAGAAATTTTTGACACCACCTTTAACCAGTCCTCTCCCACCCATTTCGAATCCATCAACCAAGCCCTGTTGATGTCAGCTCCTAAATATTTCCACGCACCCTCTTCTCCATCACCACACATTGTCTCTGCCTGGACTGCCGCATAATCTCCTACACTTATCCCTTAATTCAGCTTAGCACCGATCCCAAGTAAAAAATTTGATTACCTCTCTTCTCTCAAGCCTTCTGCATTGTGATACATGACATCAGCATTCGCCCTCTTATCCACACCCCCACGTCTAACCCAGCGGCAATTTCTATTCGTTTTACCTCCAAAACATTTCCCAGCTTTATTCACATTGAAAAGGTCAAAGGGAACAAAATGGGGCAGAGGATAACTTACTGTGCTTAGCAGACACCTTACAGAAAGCTTGCAGCCTTGGGCTCGGCATAGCCTAGATAACCACTAGACATCAGGCGCCGGGAGGGATCCAGGATGGATAGGACCCGCCAGTCGAGCTCTGTACATCAGCAGAACTGCTTGCAGCCAGCAAAAGCTAATGAAAGCCTGCCTCTCCGTTCAGTCCACGCTGACTCCTTTTTTCAGACTCAGCCCGCCTGCCCCCAGGTGCTTGAAAGAAAAGTTCTTTTGATACATTATGGCCCCGTGTCATAGGTTCGTGACCCCCGAACCACTCTGAACCTTTCGCACATCACACCATGTCCACTGTTATCGCACCAGCCTGCCATCTCCTGCCTGGTTCACTACGGTCACCTCCCCAATGGTCTCTCTGCTGCCACCCTGACCTTCCCCCACCCCCTGGCACCATACTGGTTTCCTAAGACACAAATCCATCACATCATGTCCCTACATAAGGGCCTCCAATGGCCTCTCACTGTACTTAGAACAAAATCCCATTCTTCAGTGTGGCCTCTGTTTTCAAAAATAAAATAAAACAGTCATCTATTTTACCAGCAAAAGTGGGTTTATTTGGGAACAAAACAGAATTGCAACTCAGGACAAGCAAGCTATAGCAAAATCTATAGGTAAGTCCAGTAAACAACAGAGAAGGAGGTTATTTCATGGAGAAAAAGAAGCCAGTGGGGAGGGGTTTTCTTGCAGAAAATCCCCTGGAGAAAACAGAGTTCAGGGAAGTGGTGGTTTCTCATTGGCTGAGTTGCTGGGGTTGTCAAGTTCTTGTAGGAGATGCAATGTCCCTCGTTTCCTGTTGGGGTCTACAATTGATCATTTTTTGCTATTAACGATTCTTCTCTTGTAGAGTGTGACAATTCTTCCTGCAATTGACATGAAGCCGTACTGCATGAGAGCGCCCTCTTCTGGCCCGCGGTCTCCATTTTAGCGAAGTTTCCCTTTATTAATTTTCACACAATACAAGGTGTGACCCAGCCTAGGTCTTCCACCTCTCCCCCTTTCTCAGGCTCCCCTGCCTGCTTTTCCTCAAACACTCTACACCCCTCCGACCTCAGGACATCTGAGCTAAAACCTGAAGGATTTAGGTGCAGAGAACAGAAAACAGACTCCAGCCGGTTTAAACAGGAAGGAATGTTGGAGTGTTCCGTGTTATAAACAAGCCGGAGATGTGAAAGAAACAAATTTAAGGTTGAGCTTTCAGGAATAACTCCCCAAATCACACCACAGAAGAGTGCTACCGAGGGGGCTGCCCTGGCTAGAAACCCTCCCGGCCTTTGTGGGGGGGGCCCACCGGGACCCGGGAGGCCCTGCTCCAGCCACTGCAGAGCCACACCTGCCACAACCCAGCCAGCAGACACACCGCCAGCCCCGCCTCTTACCCCTCTGAACCTGTGCTCACACTCTGGAAATGTCCACAGAAAAGCACAAAGGCCCGAAGATAATATTTATCTGCAGAAACTCACACCTTCCAAAGGTCACGTAAGTTTGCCAATTGGCTGAACCTGAGTCACACCCAACACTCCAGCTCTAACTGAAAGGGAGTCTGGGAAATACAGTTTCAGCTTTCTAGCCGCTGCTGGCAGGCCCAGAGAGGAGGGTGAATGGACATTGGGTGGCAGTCCATCATATTCATCACCATGGGTGTGCATGTGTATGTTTGCATGCACACATGTACCCACACATATGTATGTGCTGTGTACATATTTGCATGCTTCTGCCTTTGTGCCTGTGGGTCATATGTGCACACACGTGGGGGAGGAATGGGGGGATTAATAGGCATCCAGATCAGAGAGGAGTTAATAAAAAAGACCATCAGCCCCTTCCCCTGTGTGGACCAGGCCCAGACTGCCAGGGCCATTCGGCCACGACGGGAAAGCAGGCTTGAACAGTTCAACGGCCTTATTTCCCGAGCAGGAAAAGCAAGGCCAGAGGAATTATGTCCCCTGTTCAGCGGCACCCTGCAAGGCAAGACATTGGTCTAAAACCCAGCCAGGCCCTCCAGGGGTAAGGTCCATGTTTTCTGCTCGATATGTAACCGGGCTCCCAGGGCGGGTTTTACACGAGGATCCTCCCACACTGGCACCGCCCTCTGCCGGCTCCACAGGACTGGTCGCTGGCCTTTGGGCAGCATGTTCCCACGTACTTCAATAGCGGCAAACATTTACAGCCGCCTGCTCTGTGCCCGGCCGTGTGGCAGGTGGAGGTGGATGAACACATAGGTGTGAGTCCTCCCTTCCAGGAATGCCGCGCCGTGTGGGCGAGTCGGGTAAATAACCTCAACAGAGTCCGGAGCCTAACAGGAGGGACTGAGGGGACATCCTGTTGTCAAGAAGGAAACTGAGACTCAGCGAGGACCCCTGGCCTGGCCAAGGCCACACAGCCCATAGGTGGCCGAGCCCAGAATTTGAACCCATTATATTTGAACCCAAACCCATGCTTTTAAATACAGGAGGCAGGATAGCAGAGAGTGTGAACTTAGGTCCTGTCACCCAGACCTGTGTCCAAATCCTAGGCTCAGTGTCTTACTGCTGTGTGCCTTAGGTGAGCTACCGACCTCTCCTTGCTTTGGTGTTCTTTCCATAAAATGAAGCTGTGAATAGTCTTCCTTGTGTCAAGGTGGGAGGTTAGCTCAATGATGCTTTCGAAAGGCTGAGCCAGTGCTGGCACCTAAGGAACCTTCGATGGACGTGAGCTAGGTTACCCTGGGTTCCCAGCCTGCCAGCCCGGACCCCTCAGGGCAGAGGTAAGGTGGCTTCCCTGGGATCTTCCAACGTGCAGAAGTCACCTCTCTCCTCAGGCTGACCTTGTACACAGTGAAGAAGTTAACAGTGACCAGCAGCTGGAGATGGAGGGAATGGGGAGATATTACCGGAGTCAAAGGGAACAAACGTCCAGTTATAAGATTAACAAGGTTGAGCCCTAGCCAGTTTGGCTCAGTGGATAGAGCGTCAGCCAGTGGACTGAAGGGTCCTGGGTTTGATTTTGGTCAAGGGCACGTATCTTGGTTGCGGGTTCTCAGGCCCTGGTCGGGGTGTGTGCAGGAGGCAACCAATCAATGTGTCTCTCTCACTTCAATGTTTTTCTCTGTCTCTCCCTCTCCCTTCCACACTCTAAAAATCAATGGAAAAAATATCCTCGGGTAAGGATTAACAAAACAAAAAGATTAATAAGGTTGAAAATCTAATGTACAACATAGTGATTATAGCTAATAATAGTGTCATAATTTTGAGTGTTGCTAAGAAAGATGTTCAATGTTCTCTCCACCAAAAGGGTAAGCATGTGATGGGATGGAGATGGTGGCTAAACTATGGTAGTAATCATTTTGCAATTTATAAATGTGTCACATCAATAGGTTGTAAACCTGAAATTTACACATTACGCATCAATTATATCTCAATAAAGCTGGAAAAAAATCAAACTTAACCTTGCCATAGAGAGGACTGACCCTTGCCCTCAGCTCCCAGCAAGGAATTCAGGTAGGAACAATGTAATTTAGGGTGGGGGCTGGCCACACCAGAAAGAACCGCCACATGAATTGCAGGAGGAGGGCTTGGGTCACGTGGTATTAGTTGAACTGGAGACTAAAGTCAACTAATCCTCAATCCATCCATCAAGCCTGCCTAATGGAAGCCCAATCAAAACTCTGAACACTGAGGCTCAGGTGAGCTGCCCTGGGTGATGGTGCTCCGTGCAGGTCGCTGCTGATGGCGGCAAGGAAAGTAATGTCTCCTGACTTCACGGGAGAGGACAATGGAGGCGGAGCTTCTACTGCTTCCCCAGATGCCACTCTGCACACCTTCCCTTGCCTGACCTCAATCTCTGTTCTCTCCCTGTAATAAACGGTTAACTGTGGGTGTAATAGCTTTCAATGAGCTCCATGAGTTCTCCTAGTGACAAACAGGATGTCAGGAGGTTTTGGAAACGGCTGAACTTGCAGGTAGTGTCCGAAGTGAGGGTTCTCTTATGAACTGTGTTCCCTCTAAATCATATACACTTGGGCCCTACCTGGTTTGGCTCAGTGGATAGAGTGTCAGCCTGCAGACTGAAGGGTGCCGGGTTCGATTCCGGTCAGGGCACATACCTCAGTTGCAGGCTCCTGGTCGGCCCATGCAGGAGGCAACCACTCGATGGGTTTCTCTCACACCAATATTTCTTTCTGTCTTTCCCTCTCTCTCTGCCTCTCTCTCTAAAAAAACAATGGGAAAATATCGTCGGGTGAGGATTTTAAAAACAAAATAAAAATAAACTGTACACTCGGCTAAACTCTCGCACCATGGCACGTTGAACAAATGAGTACATGAGCGGGCTTTCCAGAACTGCTCATAGTCAAAGTCAAGCACGACTTTTCCCAAACCCTGTGCAGTAGGGACTCATCCCTTCACAGGTGAGGAAGCTGAAGCTGAGAGGTCAGCAATTGGAGACAGGCCTGCTAGATTCCATGCTCTGAATCTGACCAACACCGGATACTGCCCCCCACACCCCTTCCCCCCAACCTCAAGGCCCTTCCACTCTCCCAAGCCAGGACTCACCAGCCTGGGACTCCTTGGGAAACAGACCAGAGAAAGGCTGAGGCAGACCAAGCTCACAGCCCTGGAGGCCTTTCAGAGGATGGTGGGCAGGTGTCCGGCCTCTTCGTGCTCAGACCGCAGCCGACCTGACCCTCCACCAGGGCTGTGGTGACTCAGGTGAGTCACTTAAGTGATGAAGCAGCGAGTGGAGGAGCGTGGGAACTGGCGTGGACGGAGGATGTGTTCCATGGCAAGGCGCCAGTCTGTGTGAGATTCTTGTTTTTAACACAGTGAGGGCCGAAGCAGACAAGCTTTTGGGTCTCTAGTCTCTGGCCTCTGGATTCCATACCTGGGCCTTCCACCTCTGCCACTTCACCCGTATCATGACGGTCCTGTCCTCTCACTGCAGGGCCTCTCCATGCAGCTCCCTGCCCCCGCCACTCTCCCACGCTCTTCGCCCCACTTATTCTGCAGGTCTCAGCTTCAAAGCCATTTCTCACCATTTTCCTCTGACCCAGCACATTCAGTAAGAGAACCTGGGCCTCTGGATTCCAGCCCTGGGCTTTCCCGTGGCTGTTCCAGAATCAACTAATACTCATTCTGGTGGTCAGTTGGTCTCTCCACTCACCCCTTAGGGAGCACCTTCTTTGTATCAGGCTCTGCTCTATGCCCCAGGGAAACAATATACAATTAATAAGGGGAGGTTCTCACCCTCATTGCTCTTTGGGGTAGTCAGACTATACGCTGATAATCACACACATGGATATGATCATCACATCCTATATAATAACAGCCCAGCAACCGAAACAGCAGAACGACCAGAACAACAGAGACCAGAATGACCATGGCCCATCACCCCGGCTGGCCTCCCCCAGCAAGCAGTTAGGAGTGATCAGGCAGAGGTGGTTAGGGGTGATCAGGCAGGCAGGCAGAGTGGTTAGGGAAATCAAGCAGGCAGGCAGAGTGCTTAGGAGCAATCAGGCAGGCAGAAGCAGTTAGGGGTGATCAGGTAAACAGGCAGAGTGCTTAGGGGCAATCAAGCAGGCAGAGATGGTTAGGGGTGATCAGGCAGGCAGGGAGAGGCAGTTAGGGGCGATCAGGCAGGCAGGTAGAGTGGTTGGAGGCCAGCAGTCCCAGATTGTAAGAAGGTGCAGGCCAGGCTGAGGGACACCCACCCACCCCTGTGCACAAATTTTGTGCACTGGGCCTCTAGTACAGTAATGAAGGCTATGTGGGGAAATAGTTCACTTAGAGAAATGGGGGCCCTTATTTAGACTGGGGGTCAGAGAAGACTGAGGAGTCAGGGGTTCCATCTTTCTTTTCTCTTATAAATTTGTTTCTCTGTGTATGTTTTTAATCCACAGTTGGGAATCTATGTATGTGGATTTCCAACTGCAGGTGTGTGTGTGTGTGTGAATGACGGGTGGTGGCAGAAAAATGCTAACAGGAGCCAATGTTTGTTGAATATTTCCTGTGCACACAGCCTGGAGCAAGGAGCTTTCATCCCTAGAGCAAGCTTACTAGTACAATTAACCTTGAACCACACAGGGGTTAGGGGCATCCCCCGTGGCCTCTGAGTTCAGCGGGATCCCGGCCACTCCCGAGCACGCTCTTTCTCATTCCCCACAGCACCTGCCCCAGAACAGGTGCCTAGACCAGCAGTCGCCAACCTTTCAGACCTCATGGACCACCAGTAGTCTGTGGACCACCAGCTGGCAACCGCTGGTCTAGATTATGGCAGGAAGAAGGGGAGATGGTGATGGCCTGGAGACAGGTCAGAGGTGGCAGAACCTCAGGGCAGACACTGAAGACAGCCCTCTCAGCCACCTCCCACAGCCCCCGCTCCACCTGACTCTGGCCTCCCCAGGCCTCCTCATGTGGGCACTGCTCCAGGCCCGTGTCCTGACCCCGAGAGTCTCTTTGTTCAAAGCCCCTCCTTCCTCTATAGCCCCCATCCCCAGGCTACCCGTGACCCAGAGGACACGGCCCAGGCCCCTCTGTCTGGCCTCCTTGGTCTGGCCCTTCAGCCCTGACCTTCCATCCCCAGCCCCCACCCTGACCCCAGATGGAATGGGCACCGCACTGAGGGTGAGGGGGCAGAGAACACGGGAGGCACACACTCTGGCTTCTTTATTGGGCAAAGTCTTGGAGACTCTGTAAGGCACGGAGACGAGGAGGGTGACGGGGCCCCCGGGGGTGTGGTCAGGAATCCCAACGCCTCAGTGCTGGGCATCCCATCATGGTGCATGCTCCCGCCCTCTGGGCAACTCTGAGCATTTCTCTCCTCAGGTCCCCCTCCTGGGGAGCCTGGGAACCAAGGGCCCTTTTCCCCCCAAGAAGGGGAGTGTGGGTGATCGGGACAGGGGAGAGTGAGAGGGGAAGTCCCATGTCTGGGGTAGCAGAGGTGTGAGCCCAGGGGCTCGGAGGTGAGCCGGAGCTCCTCACCCCTGGAGGCACTGAGGATAAGGCACTCCGCTCAGGGGCAAGTGCTGGAGGTGGGCAGAGTCAGCCTGGCATCAGGTGGCAGGCTGCAGGGGCGGTCTCAGCTGAAGTCCCGGTTGGGCAGGAGGAGGGGGGCGACCAGGGTCCACAGGTAGAGCAGCAGCCCGGCCCAGCTGGCACAGATCTTCACCCACACGGCGGTCCAGGTGCTGACCATCCTCCGGGTCTCGCCGGGTCTGGAACACACCATCGTGCCAGTGAGCCTGGCCCAGTCTTCTGGCCTCAGTCCTGGTCTGCCCTTATGACGCAGCTGTGACTCCTGACTTCCACGTTGACTTATTTTGTAACTCTAGTCCCCGGCCCCGGTACTTTTGACACTTGGTCTTAAGTCTCTAGACCAGTGGTTCTCAACCTTTTTTTTAATGCTGTGACCTTTTAATACAGTTCCTCATGTTGTGGTGACCCCCAATCATAAAATTATTTTCGTTGCTACTTCATAACTGTAATTTTGCTACTGTTATGAATCATAATGTAAATATCTGTGTTTTCTGATGGTCTTAGGCTCTGCAGCAGCGGTTCTCAACTTGTGGGTCGCGACCCACAGGTTGAAAACCAATCTTGACCTCAGTCCTAGACTAATATAGAGATCTGACTCCTGGAGCTCCAGACCTTAGTCCTGACCTCTAATCTTGACCCTGACCCTCAATCCTGTAACCCCACCCCTGACCCCTGATTTTAGGACCACAGTTTTGATATCTGACCTCAATTCTGACCCTGGGCCCTGTGACCACTGTCCTGGCCCCTGACCTTGTTACTCTTATCTTAGCTCTTCGACGTATCTTTCTGGCCCCCTAATGACCAAATCTGTGACTTTATATGGCCCCAATCCCAACTCTTGACTTCATGACTCTGATTCTAACCCTGTGACTTTGATCCTGACATCCACACCCTAATCCTAACCCTCCAACCGTGGGTCCTACGTCTGACCCCACCATCCAAATGACCACACCCGACCTGTAAGCCCAGCCTTACAGGTCACAGGCCCAGCCCCACCTCCCGTGCTGTCCACTTTTCAGTGGAGGTGCCAGGAGCTGAGCAGTCTCATGCACGCGCAGGGAAACTGGGTCACGGAGGGGGCAGGCTCCCTGGAGGGTCCTGGAGAGATGCCTCCATGCCCAAGTCTTGAGCAGGTTTTCCTAAGCCTCAGGGAGGGCCCAAGGAGGGGAGCTGTGTGCCAGGCTGCACGCACCTGTACCAGTTGGTGAGCGTCATCATGATGTGCAGGGAGGCGAGCACCAGGCAGAAGTGGAAGAAGGAGTAGCTGTAGGCGACGCCGTCCTGCTCGTTGTCGAAGGCCTGGCCTGCCGCCTGCTGCGGCGTGCCCTCCAGGATGGGCGGGCACTCCTCAGTCCGCATCAGACTGTTCACCTGCCGGTGGTTCGAGGAGCGCACACTGCAGGGGAGGGAGGAGGTGGGCAGGTGGGCAGTGCCAGGGGGGCGAATGCGCCATGGCACTGGTCATAACAATGGGCATGATGGTCCCGGAGCCTTGAGGGCCCGGGATCTGGTGCGTAAGTCCTGGGAGCAGGAGTTAACAAACTGCTTTGATTCTCAATTCCACCCCCCAACCCCCGCCCTGTGTGATTCCTTGTCCATAAAATCAGGGACAGCAGTACCCCCTCAGTGCTGCTGGGAGGATGGGATGGAATGATGGTGTCAAGTCCCTAGCACTGTGCCTGGTACAATATAAATAAATAAACTGCCTCTATTATTCTGGTGGTTCAGTAGCCACTTCCCTTAACATGTACGGAGCACTTAGTGCTGCAAAATATCATACCAGGTTCTACATTTATTGATAATGTTAATAAGTAACCATGCTCCCTTGCTATTAAGTTTGTTTTCCTTTTTATTAGTCTTAGGTAGTAAAGTGGCTTCGCCAATTACCTCCCCTTCCTTCATGTATATAATTTTAAAAATAACAATAGTAATGATTTTCCGGTCATTGCTTTTCCATAATGAGGTCTTGATGTTTTTAACAGGAATACTAGTCTGAGGCACATAGACAATTTTGAAAACCTAATGGTATTTGGGGGAAAAGTGAAAGGAGACCTGGATTCCAGCCACACCTCAAACAGTGGCCACCCCTTGCTGAGCTGCACTGGCCCCCGCCCAACAAACTGCACACATACACCCACATGGGGGGCGGGGGGATCTAGCTGGGGTGAAAGCCATCATAGTCCCTGCTTCCTGGCTGCTTATGCTTCTTTGCTTCCTGTGTGTGTTTTCTTTTTCATTAATGCTTTTAATATATATATATATGTGTGTGTGTATGTATGTGTGTGTATGTATGTGTGTGTGTGTGTGTGTGTGTGTGTGTGTATATATATATATATCGGCTGCTTCCTGCACCTCTCTTTACTGGGCCGGGCACATGCCCTGACTGGGAATCAAACCCTAACCTCCTGGTTCATAGGTCGCCACTCAGCAGCTGAACCACTGGCCAGGCACTTCCTGTGTTTTGAGAGCTAAGAACACAGCTCCCACGGTTCTCAGAGGTGCTGCCCAGTGACCTCAGGCCAGGGAGATACGAGTGTGAGAAGCCAGGTGCCCGAAGGGCGGGGGAGAGAGGGTGCTCAAGCCCACGGCCACTGTGTGCTCACAGCCTCAGACAAGTGGCCGTCCAACACTGAGTCTCAGTTTCCTCTGAAATGGACGTGACAGGCCCTGGCTGGTTTGGCTCAGTGGATAAAGCGTTGGCCTTCAGACTGAAGAGTCCTGGGTTCGATTCTGGTCAGGGGCACATGCCTGGGTTGCGGGCTCAATCCCCAGTGGGGGTGTGCAGGAGACAGCCAATCGATGATTCTCTCATCATTGATACTTCTGTCTCGTTCTCCCTCTCCCTCTCTGAAATCAATAAAAAAATTTAAAAAAAAAAATGGATGTTTCCAGATTAGAAAAGGAATCAAATGAGATGACAAAGACCAGAGATGTTTGTAAACTGCCCAACCTTGACTGGGAGAACATGTTCTGAAAGAGAGGGTTGTGAAACGGCCTCGCCTCGGAAAGCTGTAGCCCGGGGCCTGGGGGAGGTGTGGCCCAGAGGCGCCTGCAGAGCGGGAGGGCAGGCAGAGGGGCTGGCCCCAGCGCCAGCGCGGAGTGGGCCAGATGCCGTTGTAAACACGGCTATCCTGGAGCTCACCACCCAGTGCCTACAAAACAGCCACCCAGCTGTGCAAATGTTCCAAATTACTGGTAACAATAGCAAACACTTGTTTGGTGCCTATTACTTGCCAAGTTCTTCTCTAAGTGCCTTCCACACATTAACTCACCCATAACCCTACAACAATCGACTGAGGTAGGGACTATGTTTATTTCTATTTCCCAGATAAGGGAACTGAGGCACAGAGAGGTTAAGTGACTCTTCCAAAATCACACTGCCAGTGAGTGCCAGTGCTGGCCTCA
This sequence comes from Lasiurus cinereus, assembly GCA_011751065.1. Classification (NCBI taxonomy): domain Eukaryota; kingdom Metazoa; phylum Chordata; class Mammalia; order Chiroptera; family Vespertilionidae; genus Lasiurus; species Lasiurus cinereus. The sequence goes on along the minus strand of JAAGEH010000030.1, from coordinate 2,739,834 downwards.
GACGCAGGCGCTCCTGGCTCCAGAGTTCACACCGATAAGCACTGGCCAAGATGCCCCTTTAAAACAGGTTGTTGCCGAAACTGGTTTGGCTCAGTGGATAGAGTGTCGGCCTGTGGACTGAAGGGTCCCAGGTTCGATTCCAGTCAAGGGCATATACCTTGGTTGTGGGCACATCTCCAGTAGGGGGTGTGCAGGAGGCAGCTGATCGATGTCTCTCTCTCATCGATGTTTCTAACTCTCTATCCCTCTTCCTTCCTCTCTGTGAAAAATCAATAAAATATACTTTTTTAAAAAAACACACACAAAAAAAACAGGTTGTCATGTGATCTTAAGTAGGAGCTGCTCCCCCTCAGTGCGACTGTGGGGTCCCAGCCACCCTGGGCGTTAGAGGCTATCATTGCCCTTTTACTGAGGAAGAAATGGAAGCTCAGGAAGGGAAAGCCACTTACCCCAAGGCCACAGCAGGTGAGTGACAGATGGACCTACTGGCCCAGTCCAGGCTCTTATTATGACCCCACAGCTGCTAACCGAGTCCCTCAGTTTCCCCACCCGCACAGTGCAAGGGCTGGGCATGCTGCCTCCAGTGTGTCCCACATCCTCCCTTCTCTTCCAGCTCTGGGCCTCCCAATCACGATCCCAGAACCCAGAACCCAGACCCCAGCCCTACCTGATGAACAAGGTGCACAGGATGAAGACAATGAGGCCCACGATGCTCGGCGCGTCCCACCACTGGGTCACGTAGCCCTCAGGGCCAGCCAGGATCGTCTCATTGTCCAAAAATGTCAGCAGGTGGGGGTTGCATCTCTGGTCTGGGGACAGGAGCATGGTTACCCTCCGCCCATGCGGGCCAGGTGTGAGGAGCCCGTGAGCCCTGAGGAGGGGCAGAGAGCCAACCCAAATGGCCAGACAGACCCGGAACCCACCATCCAAGTCCCAGCGTCAGATAGCACTTAGCAGACAAAACAACAGACAGCTCTGGGACAGATGGGGCCCTCCCACTTTCCTGAGAGACTAAGCCTCAGACTGGGCTTGGGCTGGGATGTTCCTGTCACCTGTAAGGGTCCCCAGACTATCCTCACCCCCCCATCCCCCCACAGAGGGCCTTACTAGCCTAAGAACAAGACCAGGCCTCCTCAAACCCAGGCCCAGACTCACCGGGGACATTGGACAGAGCCAGCCAGGTGACGAACATGGTGTAGAGCGTGATGGCCGAGGCCTGCAGCAGACCCGAGTTGGGCTGGGCTTCCTGGTAAGAGCAGCTCATCAGTAGGAGCCCTGCCAGACCTGGGGACACCCCACCCCACTCACCCACTCACACTCTACCAGGGAACCTCAGAAACCTCACCACCCTAGGGCCATCCACCCCACACCACCCAAGCCACCCACCACTTACGTAGCCCACCCAAAGGTGCAGTCCTAATTCTTTCTCCTAACAGACCACACCCTCGCTCCCCTGCTGAGAACCCTTCAAGGGTGCACACTCTGAATCAAAGCCCTCCCTGGGCGGTCCCACCCTCATCTCCCCTGCTCCCCCTCCCCTGCTCCTTCCTGCTGACTGCACCCCAGCCACCGTGGCCTCCGCACTGCCTGTGCCCTCTCCCTCCTCAGGGCTGTACTCCCCGTGCCCGCTCCCCGACATCTTCCTTCCCGATCTCTGCCAGGCAGCGCCTCTTTAGCTTTCAGGCCTCGGCTCAGACAGGACCCGCAACAAGGCGCTGAAAATCCTGCCAACAGCACCCCTGGCCCTGCCTACTGCTAACCCACTACCCGATTACTTCCCTCAGAGCACTCTTCCACCACGACCTTATCTTGCCTGCTCTATGGCCTATTCTTTCCCACCCTTCACCACACACGCCTGAAAATATGCATCTCAACTCTGTAACTAACAGCTCAGGCTCTGGAGCCAGTCTGCCTGGGTTCAAATCCCAGCTTTGCCCCTTTTACTAAGGCACAGAGTGTGGCCTGAGGCCAGTCTCTTTATTCCTCTAAGCCTCTGTTTCTTCACCTGTAAAGTGGGGACAGTGGTGGAACAAGGACTAAATGACAAGATAGATGGCACTAACTGTTCGCTATTATAGTTATTCTTTCTCCTCTTCCTCACAGCCGTATCCCCAACACCTAGAAGGGTGCCTGACACACAGTACGTGCTCAAGAGGTATTTGCCGCATGAATACTGATTGCTGTGTGGCCTGGGGCAGAGGCATCACCCTCTCTGGGCTTCAGTTTTCTGAATGGGAACTAGAGGCTCTGAGCAGGAAGGTCCCAAACATTCTGCTAAAGACCCTAAAAACGACCTAAGCTACCTCCCCTGGTGGGTGGAGGTCCCAAATTGGGAAGTACCACTGACTCAGAGGCTTTTCTTCTGTAGAACATTTACTTGGTAACCCCCATTCATTATCCCAGACCAGTGATCGGCAAACTGCAGCTCTCGAGCCATATGCGGCTCTTTGGTCCCTTGAGTTTTTAGCAAAGGCCAGCTTAGGAGTACCCTAATTAAGTTAATAACAACGTACCTATCTATATAGTTTAAGTTTAAAAATTTTGGCTCTCAAAATAAATTTCAATCATTGTATTGTTGTTACTTGGCTCTGCTGACTAATGAGTTTGCCGACCACTGTCCCAGGCGGTCTGCGATTAGAAACTGGAATTGCACCTCCTAACACTACTTCTTGAGATATCTAAGAATCATTGCTCAATGATGTTCTCCCAATATACATAAAAACAATGACAGCACCAATCATAACAACAATAGCCAATGCCTGATGTATGTCTATATGCCGGGCACTGTTCTATGTGTCACAAATATGATCTCAATCCTCCACATAAGTATTATTATTCCTGTTTTATATTTGAGAAGAGAGAGGAACAGAGAGGTTAAGGCACTTTCCCAAAGACACCTAAAATATAGAAGTGAGAGCCAAGACTCTAACCCAGGGAGGCTGGCTGGGAAGCCGAACTCTTAGCCCAAGGCTCTGTGACCACCAGCCCTGCCAGAATGCCGAGGTTCCCACCAGACATCCCACACCCCAGCGGGCCTGGCTTCCGGCCGGGCAAGCTCACCTGGACCTTGGGCAGGACAGAGACGATGGAGATGCAGACGCAGAGGGTGAGGTTGAGGCTGATGAAGATCTTGCCCTCGTAGCAGGCATCAGGCTGGGTGTAGTAGACGAAGAGTAGGGCCACAGCCACAATGGCCAGCGAGTAGAAGAGGAAGGTGAAGAAGAAGAGGCCTGGGCAGGAGGGTAGCCGGCAGGGGGTCAGGAGGCACAGGGACCCCCACTCCCTCCAGGGGGCTTGCTGAGCCAGCCTCCACTTCCTCATCCGAGGAATGACATCAGTGTCTCATAAACCTCCATCACTCACCAACACCTTTGTGAGTTTGGGCCCCATCCTGAACTAAAATGATTCACTTTCCATAAATAAAGTCATCATAAAAATAAATAAAATGATTACTCCTCTCAACAATAAAGATTTTTTAAAATAATAATAAAACAAATAATACAATGAATACAAAACAATTGTTTAAAAAGTGAACTAGGTCCAGCTAGTGTGGTTCAGTGGTTGAGCATCGACCCATGAACCGGAAGATCACGGTTCCATTCCCCGTCAGGGCACATGCCCAGGTTGCAGGCTCAGTCTCCAGTGGGGAGCATGCAGGAAGTAGCCGATCAGTTACTGTCTTTCATCATCATCATCTCTCTCTCCCTCTTCCTCTCTGAAATCAATAAAAACTTTTTTTTTAAGTGAATTATATGTGTGGGATCTGCTGACACCTGGTCTGGCTGCCAGAGAGACAGCAAGTTCAGAGAGGCCTGAAAACCAACCAGCGCCTCAGTGAGGAGCGTGCAGGAGGCAGCTTTCTGAGTGATTGAACCGGGACCCTTTCTGCCACTGGGCGTCAAAGACAAGTGGTACCTGAAGTTTGACGGGGGCTGTTCCTCAGAACCGCTGAACTAGACCCTGCGAGGCCTCCCAGCTCCTCTGCCCTCTGATCCGCTGAAGTTGCCCTGGAATTGGCTGCCCTCACTCACACCCTTCCCTCCCTCTGCCTTGCACAGACCAGTTCCTGCACTGAGGAAGGGGCTGCTCGAGATGCCCTCCCTCCAGGCACTCATCAAGCTTCAAAGACCCCTGGGTTCCCCCGAGAGGCCTGCCTTGACACTGACCTGCATACCAGGCGCGGGAGTCGCACTCTTCGGCCTTGCCCAGCCATTGCTGGTTCCAGGAGTGTGCGAAGTCGATGAGCAGCACCAGCTGGATGAGGATGAAGAGGAAGGAGCCCACGACACCGAAGTAGAACCAGACTGGAGGGGGAGAGGGAAGGGAGGCGAGCCAGTCTGACCCTGGGCAGAGGCCTGGGTGCCAGGGCCCCTGACCCACCCGGCTCCCTGGGATTCCTGGGGCAGGCACAGTCCTGTGGGCTCCCTCTCACACACATGTATTCATTCAACCATCGTTTGTGCCAAGCCCTGCCCTGGGACACTGCTCTCAGAGAGCCCCTAGCCATGCACCGAGACAGTGTGGCAGGCACGGGTCAGGTTAGGCAGGTAACTCCGTCCCCGTCTCCAAAGTTGCCCAAAAGCCATATGGCCACACACCCCATCGCGCTGTCTCCTGACTAGGAGCCGAGACCCCAGTCAGCAGTCTGTGTGCCGGGGCTCCTCCCACTGGGGACCCCACATCCCTCCGGGTGACCTCCAACCCTCCCCACCAAGACACTTACTGTCGGAGAAGGAGCCATCCGGGATGTAGAAGGCGCCCACGGTGATGCCCACAAAGATCAGGAACTTAAAGAACCAAAACCTACGGGGTGGGGATTAGGACAGACAGGACGGTGGAGCAGGTTTAGAGGGACAGGCCTGGCCCCCAGAAGCTCACCCCCAGAAAACAAGTACTGGGAGAGGTGAAGAGGGGTTTTCTCGTGGTCTGATGGGCACAGGAAATCTGTCCTGGCCCTAGAAAAAGCCCCAAGGGGCAGAGGGAAGGGCCAAGTAAGGGTAAGGGGGTCAGTGACCCAAGTTCTGGCCCCAACTGCGTCACTAAATGCTGTATGGCCTTAGCATGCTGCTGCCCTTTCTGTGCTTAATTTCCTCATCTGAAAAACAGAAACATTAGATGGGCTGCCTTCTGTGCTGTAGGATCTGGAGATATCTGGAGACAGGCAGGGGACGGGGCACCACTGCGGCAGGGACCCGACGGGGTGCAAGGGCCCCACACACACACACTCACCCGTTCTGCAAGGCAGCCCGGGGGTCCCGGCTGCTGCGTACGTAGATCATGAGCAAGGTGAAGAGGAAGAAGAAGGCTGCTGTAGCGAAGCACATGCGGTAGACAGCGCGGTGGCCGAGCAGGGAGCCACAGTCGATGTGGCTCTGCATGATGATGGTGGTCCCGGTCCCCTCATCACACACCCAGGGCAGCTGTGGAGACAGACAGTGTCGCTTGACAGCCCCACCCTCCCAGCAGGGGTGGGGCCAAGAGGAGGCCCTCCCCATAGGGGCAGGACCAGAAGAGAGGCCCTCCCAGCAGGGGCAGGGCCAGGAGGGAGGCCCTCCCAGCAGGGGCAGGGCCAGGAGGGAGGCCCTCCCAGCAGGGGTGGGGCCAGGAGAAGGCCCTCCCAGCAGGGGTGAGGCCAGGACAGGAGCTGAGCCTCCCACCACCATCTCCATAGCTACCCAGGCCTGGGGATGAAGTCCTAGGCGTACCCAC